>CM076572.1:153786466-153863966 GCA_034641835.2 Pinus albicaulis | reverse complement strand
GACATTGAAATCAAACACATGAGAATGACCTTGCATAACAAGTTGGAAATTCCTGTGATATTATATGGCATGGAATTTGAAAATCACAATAACGGGAATTCGATAACACTAATTTCATGGAATTAAAAAATAATATTTGGTCACTAAGGTTTCTTATTTTTGTGGATATCTTATTAAGAGTTTGGAGAGTGTGACTTGTGCCAACTTGTATTAAGTTTTTGTTGTTAAGTCCAAGCATGGAAAACCTAGTTGATGTGTAAGGTGAAGTGTGGATAACCTCATTTTGTCCTCAGAAATCAACATAAGATTTTTCCTTATGAACTTTTGTTGGGATGTTATTTTAGTTCATTGTACTTATGAATTTTATAAATCCATGGAACATTACATACAGTTAATTTTTTTTAAAGACCATTATGACTAATTTATACCCAAAAAAATATATCAGGATCCTATAAGTTATATGCTTAAGAAAAAAAAATATGTGTCTTAATTAAGTGATGCCCCATACGAGATGCAAATATACTCTTCAAAGCGAGATGCTTATTCAACATGTGATGTAAGATAATAACCTACTAGTTATGCTTTAATGCACTAAGTAATGCACACTTAACCATGTTACATCATATTAGGTGTTACATATAAGTGATGCACCTTAACTAACAACAAAAAAGTGTTCCACATAAGCAATGGACCACGACCATAAAGATATATGTTTCATTGAAAATAAGTGATGCGACATAAGTTACTCATAGTTAATGTTCTTACGTGACATACACAATTGGGACACCATAATAAACAAACATAATATAAATTGACCATTATACATAGTGGTTGCAATATATGAGACTATATGTAATGTACTTCAACCTTTTATTAATAAATCTACAATGTTGACAAGAGGTTGATGCCTCTCTTTCTGAAAAAATGTAATGTAAGCATAAATATGAAGGTGGAGATAATATATTGCAAATTTCCAAGAGTTGGGTGCAAAATAACCAACAATGTTAGTTTTAATTTAAGTACATAATTAGAAAAAATAAGTAAACACACAGTTTTAATTTGTAACACCTCTAGTTAAGGATTTTTTTTTTTTTTTTTTTCACATATATACTGATGTTTCCTTTTTATTTACCTGGTTACTTGAGTATTAACTTCAGATTTGGGATTTATATTCCCCATGGTTACAGTAACCCCATGGATATAAAATTGTAGACCCCCCCTCGACATTAACATGGGACACTTCCCCTAGCATAGTGTAGGTATAAACCCTATATATATATCACATATACCCCTTATATCTAACACATACACCCTTTATATATATATATTACATATACCCTTGGTGTATGAAATCCACATGTATATATATATACATATTCTCATAAAGGGGTTTGAATGAGCATAACTATACATAATACATATATAAATATATCCTATATATATATGTACTTTGATAAAAGTATTTGCCCGCCCCTCTAGGTATATATGTAACACATATATAAATAAAACACCTCCCTTTCTCAACCATTATGGGTACTCACATAAATCGGCGTATAATAGATATCACTTATGTATATATCTGCCCTTTTTAAAAGGTTATCGAACTTATAGAATATATAGTCAATCATAGTTTGACAACTCCTCGGGACATGGATTATGAATATAATACATGATGCACATTTCGAATAATTCCAATGATATACGTGGGGTTATATAACCACGTGAGTCTGCCATAATAGGAATTCATGGCGTTCGAACCAGTTATATGATTTCAGGTCCGCGCCTATTCTATGCATTATGAACGGTTTGACCTACCTAATCCGACGCGTACACCGTTTTGCATTGATTACTTACCACTCCTTATCGGAAATTCGTCGCGGTGACCCTATCGCTATCATTTTATAATTACACCACTAACCTTTCATGTAATAATATTCGGATCAGCGTCTCGGCGTGCAATAATATTCGGATCAGCGTCTCAGCGTAGTTGAACTTCCAACCCATTCGAACTCATTTAACCTGGGCGACGTTTAATTATCATTTGGATTCTGACCAATGCATACATGCTGTGATTTCATACGAGGAGTGTATAACAGGCGTTTTAATTTTTTTTGTTTATAATATTCATGTCGCACCGTGCTCTGTCCGACAACGTTTAACGTCTGATTTTGGTTTTACTATTTTGATGGTTTTGCAGGCAGGGACGACATCGCTCCACTGAGAGGAAGGTACACTCAGCCGGCGTAACGCGTTCCATGCTCAGCAGGAATTGACCGGTGGCTTGATAACTGTCATCTTTGACTGGTACCAGTACTGTAGGCCGAGTTCTGTCTCAGGAAGTTATTATTTATAAGTTAGATCCTTACCTTCATGCATGCGATGCGTAACATCTCCCCATACCTTCTCTGCGCACCTTACCATCGCCTGGTACTTGCCCATCGACGTGGCTGAGTTATTTTCCAATCGACCTCAGGATTCATAGATTTTATGGGGTAGTGAGTTAGGGTTGCAGGGTCTTCTTCCTCTTGTTAAATTGGGGTTTTCGTGCCGAGTTATTCATCCGCCCCTCCCCAGTTATTTCTATGATTTAGAACGGTGGCTATTCACCTATCTCACGGCTATGTCCTATGTTACTCTTGTGCAGGGCTCTCAGTCATCGCGAAGGGTTGGACTACTAGGCCAAGGAGGTTCAAGCGTAAGGTTTCTTGTTATTCCTGCGTTCCATCGTTTGTATAGTTTCTGGCTTTCATAGACAGTGTCTCATCCATTTACTCGTTGCTCTTGCAGAGAGGTCATCTCGGACGGTTCGCTGGCGCTTATAAATCCTCGATTTATATACCGGCTGCGCTCTTTTTGCCCTTATACATACGCCGAGTTATTTTTTTTCATTGCATAGTTTTTTCCTAAACTGTGCTGTTGTAACACTATTGTTTTGCTCATAAGAGTTTATTTCACCACGCTATCACGGCTGCATTCAGTAAGCAGCACCGTGAAGCAACTAATCGCAGGTTATTCAAATGTTTATACACCGTTGCTGTGGTTAACATAATATTAGGTTTCTGTATATATATATATATTTTTGTTGTTCTTTTATTTTTCTGAGTCCCGGAGCGGCTCTTAAGTTGTCCTACCTTCCGTTTGATTGATCTCTCTACAGCCGGCATTCTGGTCTGAGTAACCAACGTATGGATCAATACGAAGCAAAGGTGGAACACAACCCTATACGCAGGTACCCTAATTCGTTCGTTCAGTTGCAGAGGTTGATGTTTCAAATTTGTAAATCTGTGCTTTCACACAACTGATATCGTTTGAAATCAACCGTTATTCGTTTAGGACTCATGCCATGATTTTGTTTGTAGGTTCTTTTTTTCTTTTTTTTGGTGCTTCTAAATAGAACCTGGGGTAATCAATAAGATTTACCCTGTTTCGACGTATGCCTCGTTTCACCTAATCGATCTAGTGTTTCTAGATCAGATTCCGAGTGCTAAATCGTTGATACTCGCCCGTGAACTAAAATTTTTAACTCTGTATGCCGGATGTATTTAACAGTGGTAGCGCTCCTCAGAATCATAACTATGATGCGCAGTCTGTGGTATATTAATGTCGTAGTTTGTTTTTTTTTTTTATATCAGTTTGATCATAATTCGTTGCATGGAGAGTAATAACCGGCGTGAAAACCGTGTCGTCGTCTCAGATATTCCATGCGTAGTTTCATAATTTTTAAGTATCGAAAGTATGGGTTATGCCGTATAGCATCGTTTTAATCTCGCCTCAAATCGTTTTATATAATGGCTAAACAGATCTAATGTTAAAGCCCAATGTAATGTTTACAGTTCGATACTTTTGTTTGACTTAGGTATATTGTCTAGTATAACGACTAGCGACCATGGTTTAATGTAGTTTGCCTACTTATAAAATCGAATAGTGATAAGGTTAGTGTAAAAGATTTCCTTTTGCCATATATGAATCGCATCGATATCTCATTTTAGCATATCGGATTTGTATTTATATTTCTTGTTAACATATATGGTTCGTTTCTAGATATAAATATAGGATTCATATATCCATATTTCATTTGAAATCAATGTATGTTCTATTGGTTTAGCGCTAAGCACTTACTTAGAAATTTGGAGGTATATACATGTATTCGATAATATACCTTAGACATAGCTTAAGTCTCTTGGCTACGAAGTTTATTTTCAAGATTGTTAGAAGTAGAATATGGTAATTTGTATAAATGCTATAATACTCCTCTAGAGTAGCATTAATTTCTGGATCTAAAAGAATTTCGAAATACATAATTTAAATGACTTTGCTCCCTTTGTTTTTATACCATGTAGATTTCAATTCTGCTACTATATTTCTCTAGCATACTTATAAGCATAAAACTTCACTTGTGTATGTATATGAAACCGGAAAATATTTACTTATCTATGGAGACTAAGTAACTTCAGATTTAAACCGATCTTGGTTTAGAGTTTTTGAGGTTTCTACTCTATGGATTTCTGGTCTACAACTAAACATAATCTGGAAGTTGAATGCCTTAGGATGGACTCTGTTAAATGTAGTACTAACATCAATCACACCATTTAATTAATTTTTTTATATGTAGTCAATTCATACCATCATAAAATAGAATAACAAGAATTTCAAAACATACCACAATATGCAAATGACCAACCTCCCAACCTTAGAGTCCTCTTTGTCTCCCAGGACTCACCCCCGAGCAGAGATCACCTCCTAGCACAGATCAACCTCTGATCTGCTTAGGAGCAGCTTATTTAAGCTCATATTTCCCCAAAGCATGTTTCTAATTCTGCGTCCAGAATAGCAGGATGTTTTCTTTCCTGTTTAGCCTAGGCTTCCCATTTTGGGACTCTTGGCTCTTTTAAAGTCAAGCTTTATGCTTTCCTAGCTTTTTCTACTTTTTCACCTCTTTTCCCAACTACTTTCTCTCTCCTTTCACATTGGGGAATTTAGATTCCTCTCAAAATTCAATTAATTTTCTCAACATTTTCTTTTCTTTTTTTTTTTTTCTTTCTTTCTTCTTTCTTTCTTTTTTTTTTGAAAATATCAGGGGATTTGGCGTTCTTATCCATCCCCATGATTTTAAAAGAGATCTCAATTCTCATCTGTCAAAATGCACAATCATTTTATTTATTTCATCAATTTAATTATTAAATTACATTCACACCATATTCAAGTTCAACACGAAATTGGGGTGTTACAAAATATATGTTTAATATTATTTTTTTTATTAGAGATGTCAAGTTTACAAAAATAATAATAACTTATTGGTAGTAAAAATATATGGTTAACATTATTTTTATTAAAGATGTCAAGTTTAGTGGTAGAGGAATACTTTCTCTTTAGAAATGACTTGAGAATCAAAATTGTTCTTCCTCAAGTATTTTCAAATGGACAACAATTGCTTATACATACCGTTGCAAACTTAGTAAATTTATCTACTTAAAATATATACTTGTAAGACTTAATATTAAGCTAACAAATATTAGCATTAATAGATTTTTATATCATTTTCTTTGCAATCTATTATTGATGTAATTTTTATATTTAAAAATCATTTGTGAATAATGTCACAGAAAGATTGACTTTTTCTTTCTTTTTTTCCCTCCAAGCCACATTGAGTAAGGGTTGAATATATGCCAAACAAAAACATAGAGGATGTCTTGAAGGAAAATATTTTTGGGAGAGCACATTGAGAATGTTATGAATACATTCCTAAAATTTAGAGTCTAAGATGATTCTTTTTGAAACAATGTAAGCTTCTACGTAATGCCTTGCACTAATAAAATGAGCATGGAAATATAACTTACAATGAACCAAGTTCATTTTCACTCAAAAAAATGCAAGGGAACACCAACTACTATCACTAGCAACATGGAAATCCCCGTCACACGTAAAGTTGAAAACACAAAATCCAAAGTCCCTTCACAACCACTCAATGCTGAGAGTTTTTGGAAACCAATAGAGAAGTAAGATTCAATATACATACCTACATGGGTGTTTCTTATAATGGATCAAAAACCTAAATTTCCATATTATATATTCCTGCATGGGATCTCTTGAGAGATAATTGATTTTGTGTTGTGGCACATTATACATGCATGTGAGTTGCAGAAACGTCATGATGACAAGTAGAGTGCAATCCTGCATCACTAGAAGTAAGTTGCATAACCATTGCAATGAAGGATGTTTCTCTATTGTTGTACCACATTTACTATATAGAACTTTCATGGCTCAAATGAATTATATGCAACAGAGATATCCAAGGTAAAATTTCTCTCTTAACCCAAATTGTGGAATTTGAATCCATTCAAAAATACAAATAAATACACAGTGGCATTCAAGTTCAATAATTGTTTTACATTAAAGTCATTGTGGGTAATTTTAATTAAAATTGATCAATTTAAGAATGCAAGATCCCAGGGTCAAGTGACATGGGAAATAAATATAGTGACATGATTCAGAAAAATATGTAAGAATTGTGGTGCACACTGGTCATCCTAATTTGGCCACATTTTCTTAAATAATTAGTGTTGAATTGGCATTGGTGATGGAGCACGTGTCATACTGATAAAATAATAAAACAATGATATGGGAAATGGGCATGCTAGCCACATTTATTAAACATTATTTAGTGATATGTAGCCTATGTGATGGAGGGTCTCGAGAATCTCAAACATTGGAAGAACTAAATTCAACTGGCCAAAATTATGAGGTGATACGGCCCGAGGTTAACACACATGGTTCCCTAAAAAAACATATAAAAAATGCTACATTATTTACATCACATTACATAAATTATATGGGGAGTGAAAAAATAATTTGTTAATGGTAGAGTGTGGCTTCTTTATTGTGGTGGATAGGGTTAGACCCTTATTGCACATTTCTCATCCCTCTCTCTCAAATATTTGCAGATGGAAGACATCTCTTTTGCTATAGTATCATCTCACTCATCTTTATCTATTGTAGACCTCAATATACTCATAGATTCTCTAGATTGCATGGAAACCATAAACTTGAACTCCTTTGTGAATTTATTATCTATTGTTCTCATGCCCTCATCATTTCCTTCCTTGGTGGATGTATTTGAGATCACATCCTTAGCTAAGGGGATGAGCTCACCCTTATTCGTAGTGACGAGCCCATTTTTTTCCTCTACTATAGGAGATATTGTTGCAAAGTGTGTTGCTCCATCCTCTGAATTCATGGAGATTAACTTTAATACACCCTTTGTTTTAGAAAATGCTGAAAAGAGTGTCATTCCTTCCTCAATCCTAGAGGGCTCATGTAAATTTCTATTTCACCCATCTTCTCATGATGTTGTGAAACTTGAAACTGAGTTTTCTTTCTCAAGTACGTGAGTTCATGAATCCCATTCATTTTGATATTCCTTTTTTGGTTGAAGCATTAAAGCGCACAAGTTTATTCTAATAGCATGGCTTGATATGAATATTAAATAGTTTAAGGCCATGTTTAATATATCTTTACTCCTTGATTATTGAGCACTCGAAACTTCTAATTCCAAATGAGCTTAATATTTTTACGTTGGCTATATAGTTTTTTGTATCAATATTTGATAAGTTAGTTCAGGTTTGTGGTTCTAGGGAAGTGTAGGGTTGTTTAAGCAACATTGGTTCCCCTCTTTCAACCCCTTTTCGGCTTCAATTTATACTTCTCTAGTTTGGGTAAGGCCTCATAATCTACCTTTGCATCTATGGACTCTTCTATCATTTAAAGCTATAGGAAATTCTTTAAGTAGATTTTATGAGCGTAGTGATGATATAAAATAGTACTTGAAACAAACATATTATCACATTTGTGGGAAAATGGACTTTAGTAAAGGATTTCTTGCATAAATCAAATTGACAAGCCCAAATTATCTATGGTTGAAAAATCTATATTATGAGCATATTTATTTCCCCTGTAGAGCTTGTTACGAAATAGACCATTCCTTCAAAAATTGTTCCAAATATGAAAAGATCAATGCTAGGAAAAAATAGTTGCAAACCAAGATAGTGAGAAGGTGCCAAGGTAGAACATTATATTTTATTTAAAGATGAACTTACCCCATATCACAACAACAATTAAAATCAACAAGAGACATTAGAATCCAAGAAAGACTCCCACCAAGTTCATGGAAACTCAACAACAAGCCAAGTTGAGGTGGAATGTATAAAGGATACCTATGATAATCCCGAGAAGTTTGGTTCCCCAAATGTTTCTCTTGAAAATAATTAAAAAAAAAAAACCTTGATATAATATTCCAAAAGTGCCCAAGGACAAGTCGGATATTTTTGGTGATTCCTCTATGTCTTTGGAAAATAATTCTAAAAAAACAACTTCTTAGGTAGATTAGGAGAAAGAGCCCTGAATCACATAAGAATATTAAAGGTACAAGAAATATTTGAGATAATAACTAGAAGAATGATCCTTGAGATATAGTATATAGCATATGTTAGATCCAAGTGAGGAAAAAGGAAATATATACTTCACCAAGTAAAATAATAAGTTAGATGAATCTAAAGAAAAAATAGAAGCTAGTCAAAGGTAAAATGGAAAAAAATTAAGAACGAGATGCAAATGTATTTGGATATTGATGCTATTTGGAAAATATTTAGCTCGAATGGTAACAAAATTTTTATTTTGCGGAGCTCTAAACTATGGATTTGGATTGACACTACAAGTTCAATCTCAAATCCTGAAGGAATTTTGGGAACACATTTTTTAGAAGAATTGTAATGATTATGGGTTAGATCTGAGTTCTTTTAATATAATCCAAAATTCCATTTCTGTTTAAAAAAAAGAAACATAAATTATATGAGGTTGAACTACAGAGGGTTAAAGGGCGTCAGAGGTGATATACATTTCTTTTGTCGCCCTTGGCATGAAAGGAGCTACCAAATATTTTAATTGTTCAACTAATTTCCATCATCATAATATTTAATATTTTTCCTTAGCTACTTTGTTTTCATATTAAATTTACTAATATGTGTTTTTATTTTTCTTTCTTTCACTTTATTAATTTACCAATGTGTGTCTGCCCACATAGATAGCATTCTTTTTAGAAAATCTCATTTTCTCAAACTTGTTTCTTATGGATGGGGTGGACACATTAAGAAAAAAAATTATATCTCTTGAATCCATATCTAAGAGAGAATAGTTAACATAAAAATACACCTTGTCATCCCAATATAAGGATAAGGTTAAAAAATACATTGATTTCCTCCATTATATCATACATTGTATGAAATGTGATGTTTTTTTTTTCAATCTTTTCATAAATATATCTGTTTGCTGGTTTGTTCACAAATCGACATGACAAACTAGTGGCTTGAGAAACTTTGACCTGAGGGAAGCTAAACTATAGAAAAACAAAACAATGAGAACACCTATCCTTGGCCACACCAACCCATACTTATATATTGATTTGTTCCTCTGTGGCATCAAATGAGTGGCCTTTTCACCATGGAGTGCCTTAACAAAACACCTAATCACATATTGCTCTATGGTCCATGGGCTCATATGAAATGTGAGTTATATTTTCTCACCTATGTTTCTTTAAATAATATTCTTACCTGTACATATAAGAATCCTAATCCATCACACAAAATGTACACCTTTCAACCTCACATTGCAATTTCTACTAAAAGGTGGTTAGAAATGACCACCCTTGACATTATAATGTAGTTTCAAAAGATGCAATGAGAAAGATACAATATGCAATTTCTTATATATAATATGATATTTTTGTGGGTTTAAAACGTCTACAAAGTATATTTCAATGGAATCTGCATGATATTTACATGTGTACTTACGATCCAAACTTAGCTTGAAAAAGTAAACTATCATAGTCACTCACTTAGGATCCCTAGGCTTTTAATGTTTTATAAAACTTACTTTATTTAATTGTTTCAGGAGCTAAATTTACTTCCCCCTCACCATGATTTAACCCAAATATTGTTGTAAAGGGTGTAAAGAAATGTTGTAAGGGACTATAAGGAGAAATAATTATAAATATGAAATTTAATATTTGTTCAATATTCACTATACACATTAGGACACTTAAGTGCAGGTCAAAGTTGCATTTGAATAGTCGCTCTTCTTCAAATTTCACGACTTCATATAATTAGTGATATTCATCCAAGAAAAAAAATCCATGGAACTTGATAATTATCATGATGAAGACGACACGATGACAATTCTGAATGAAACATTAATAATAATATTTTTTGCATGGATGGTAATAGGAGTATCCATAGAAAATGGAAAATGAAATATACCTACCAGAAATAAATAACTATCCCACTGAATTTGACTGAATCTCCTCATAACAACATTCAGGGAGTAGGAGGCTTCACTAAAACTTTTGGTAATATGACTAAGCCTCTGGATGAAATCATCGCTAAAACTAAAACTTCCCTCTTACCCAAATTCAACCTACTTAACAAAAGGATATGAAAAGAAACACTTTCATGTGAGGAATTAAAAAAATCCCAATGATGACTTCTTTACCAATACAACTTCACATTAAAAAATGTTGCATCCAACTCTCTCAGGTTCCTTTCGACCTTCACTTCTCCAGGAATCATAAGGACCCAGAGGACACTTCTTGCATCATAGCTTGGTATGAATATGTGGGAAAAATGAAAGAAACAATCGACTTCATTGCAAGCTCATCGCTGACACTTGGATATGAAAAAATATTTGTCTCCATCAGTTGTCAATTGAATCTCTTACCTTCATTTTATTTGAAAATTTTGGTTTGAGAATATCTCATCCTTCCTTTAATTTTAAAAATTATATTCAAGAAAATGTATCTTGTAGTGTAGAGATTTACACTATCATAGAAAGAAACAAATAACTTTTTTATAGAGTTAATCTTGAAAATAAATTTTTTGACACTTCACAATATTACAATTTTTATCTTATGATATATGTCGATTGATCCACTATCATAATTGCAAGCTTCTCATTGTTGTAGTAGTCACTCATTTTTACAGAATAATAGGTTATTGAATTATTTTTAGACTCCATAGGCTTCCAAGTTATTATTTTCCACGTTAAAGGTATTCATCCACGTTGATTAATCATAGTTTTTCCCTTCAGGTGAGGAGGATGTAGTGAAAAAATATAAATTATTATTTTGGAAGAATGTTGTTGATGGATGGTACTAACAATAGCCATGGCACAAAAGTAGCAGCCCTTGGCTAGTGTCTACTTGTTATTAGGCACCGTTACAGTGAAACTCTAGTTACATTTTAATATTTTATGGATGTTACATTCTAATATTTTAAGAAATACACGTGGGTTCTGTAAACAAAGCCATGTACATACATGAGTATAGAGAAGAGAGAGCATGTACAGTTTCCACACCATGGTATTCTAAATACCAGGGGTCCTTAAAATGGTATTGGACCTTAGTATTGTGTCCAAAAATAGATATTTTATTCCTTCAAATAATAACATCAACATTAGTTTCATTTTGACCCATGGTATTGGCTAAAGCCTAAGCTATACAAGGAGATGAATATCAAAGTGTTTTGAGTGCAAGTGATGAGTATCTATTGAATTGTTTAATCTAAAGAAATTGTGCATGGTACATGTTATTGATGATTATTTTATCTGAAAAAAGTGTGCACCCAGGAATATGATGATGGATTATATCCAATAGATATGAAATTATTATACATTGATAATTTACCTGTGGATTGTTTTGGTTTGTAATATTAATGTTTGATCCATGTTTTATTATGTATGCCGAGATATGGGTTCTTTTTTGAAGGTCTGATGTGCAACGAAGGTATAAGTCAATAATTGTAGATATTTATGCGGGTTTGATAAATAAAAGGTGCGTGCGTATGCACATTTGATAACTGAAGGTTTATTGCATACGCGGGTCTCATTCTAGTAAGTTGCATGTCGATTATGTAGTTTGGACAGATCTATACATGGGTTTGATTACTGATGGAAGCGTGTACACACAAAAGTGCGTATATAAAATAATGTTTTCCTAAATATGATATCTGATCATTTTAACTAGTCTTGCAAAGCTTTTTGTTGTATGTCAATGAATTAATACTTTATGATCTCGTTTTAAATATGATTATTGAAGTTATTGTGGATTCATATATTAAAGAGTGTTGATGCTACTATTTTTATGTGATTGAAGATTTGTGATGGCTCTGTGATTATTTCATAAGGATTCAGTGGTTATGTAACTTAGTGTCTATTTCATAATGACAATGATTCAGTTTCAAGGTTCAATGCTTTGAGATGTGTACGTAGGTATACTTCAAGGAAGTCACATATACACACATGTATGCTAAATAATAGTAGCATATATATTCTGAAATTTTTTTATCATGATTTTCACTTGGTTCAATGGATCCAATGTGAAAATTTATGAAGCTTGGTCCATGGAGGTGTTGAGGGTTGGATACTTCAGTAAAGAGGTTGAAGCTTCCTTCCAGTAGTAGCTAGTACTCATATCAGGGTTTGGAGCTCTTTTATAGTGGTTTTTGGAGAATGAACGAAGGTTTTAGACTTATGGAGGTGGGTTCTTGCGTGATGGTGTGAGTCTATGCCAATACAAGATTGTAAGAATTATTTGATCATAATAAAAATAAGACGAAGAGGACAACAAGGGTGGTTTTCTCCCACATTGGGTTCCCCCCTAAAAATATAGGTGTTCATATGTTTTTCTTATGTGTGATGTTTTATTTTGTTCAAATTACACACGATTACTATTTATCTAATGCTGATGAGATAATGCATACTATTTCAAGATAAATAGATGTTGAATTAATTGAAAAACTAAATTGATTGGATATATGATAGTTTTCTACATAGAATTAGTGTACAGAGATAGTTTTACCTCACAATAGTCACGTGCATACATAGGTTTAATTCATAATAGTCACATACAAAAATAAAAATAGGAAAAATAAATAAAATTTTAAAATACCGATTCACCTCCCCTCTCATTATTTTTTCTAACAATTGGAATAAGAGATGGGATCTTTGGAAGGAGCTTTATCGCTTGAAGGAATATTCATCAAGATGAGAAATCAAGAGGGGACAACATCTATCAGGTCACCATTATTCAACGAAACCAATCTAATTTTTTGGAAGGTAAAAATAAGATATTACCTACAATCACTTGGAGAACATGTATGGGGAATCATTGAAGGATGCTTACAATATGCATTCTCCATTCCCAGAGATGAAGCAGAAAAGAATAACTATGACACCAATGCAAAGTTTTTCAATGCTCTATTCAGAAGGTTGGTAGAATCATAATTTTTCAAATTCATCTAGCTAAATATGACATAATCTATATGTGACAAGATCATCCAAAGCTATGAAGGTGACACCAAGGTAAAAAGTGCCAAACTTCAAACTCTTAGAATTCAATATCAAACTCTGAGAGTGCACAATTATGAAAGTATCACAAGTTTCTTTCTTAGGGTAGATAAAAACATGAATCCTATGAGAAATATTGGTGAAGAAATAAAAGAATCATCACTCATTGAAAAAATATTAAGGTCTCCAGCTCCTATATTCAATTCGAAAGTTTCTACCATAAAGTAAATGGAGGTCATGAAGAATATTGATGTTGAAAAAATTCATGGTATTTAAATAGCTTATGGAATGGGAAAATAGGGTCCCTTAGATATCAGAGAAGTTTCATTCAAATTTACTTCAAAAGGAAAATAAAAAGAAGAAATAGGATGTATCATAAGAAGAAGAGGAAAACTTCGTAAAGAGACTCCATGTGGGTACTAATGAGCCTTGGTATTGCACCAAGAGTGTTGCAACTCCTACGGGCTACCCTACTTTACTTTATCAACCTGAGGTTCATACAAATTTTGAGGTGACAGTGCTACAAATTTTGAGGTGACAGTGCTATATACACAGCAGATGCATTCTGTTCATGTCATCCTCTTCTGCTTTATGAAAGGGTCCTACTTCTAGGGGTTCTCAATGAAGTCTGTCACACTTTAATAAAACTAAACTAAATTGCAGAAAGGAAATGAAATAAATGGAACTAATTTAATGTGCACGAAGGAAATGACTCTAAGAAACTAAATTAAATTACTAAAAAGAAATGATATGAAGGAAACTAATTTAATTTTCAGAAAAAAAATAGCAGAAAGGAAGCTAATCCTAAACCACACTTAACTTGGCCAGACGGCTAAATGCACTCTACTTATCCTATGATCTATCTAGCATGCTTCTATCCATGCAACTAGGCTATCCATGACTTAATTATAATTAAAAAGAGTTAATTTGTAGCTTGGAGGGAAGAAATGGGATAAAAGAGGCTAATGGGGGGTTTAACACATGAAATGAGGTTTGGAAGTGGAAACAAGGGGGTTAAAACCTTATAAAATATTATCATAACGTGATAAATGACTTTGGAGTAGACAGAACTCAAAAATGACATGGCAGAGTGTGATGGAGAAAAAAATTTGCGATGTGCAATGTTGCAATCGCAACTTTGTAAGCTTAAAGGGATAGCAGTAAGGATTAAGAAGAATGAATTAAGTTATTAAAAGCATGAAGTGAAATGGAAAGTTGTGAATCAAAAAATCGCAAGTTTAGATGGATAACGGTAGAGATCAAGAGGAATGAACTAAAATGTGTGAAGTGAGATTTTCAATGCGGTAAAGGTTGCGGGTTACGACGTGCGATGTGGCAAGTTTTGTGAATTGCGAAGTGCGATCAGTGACATGGCAGAGTTATCGCATCGGCGGAATGAACGGTAAGTGTTATGCACAAAGTTAAAATGTGTGATTGCGATTTCCGATTTCTCAATATCGCAGTCACAAGAATCGAGTGGTAAGTGTTAAGGGTAAAAGCTAAAATGTGTGAAGTGTGATTTTTGATGGGCGACGTGGCAGTGGGATCGATGGCGGGGTGCGATTTCACAATATCGAAATCGCAAGGACCAACGATAACTGTTAAGTGAGAAAAGGTAAATGGTGCGAAGTGCGATTTGCGATTTCACAATATCGCAATTGCAAAGAACGAGTTGTAAGTGTTAGAGGTAAAAGGTAAACGACGCAAAGTGTGATTTTTGATTTCGCTATATCGTAGTCGCAAAGAGTGAGGGGTAAGTGTTAAAGGTAAAAGAAAAATGTTGCGAATTGCGAAGTGCGATGTATGGTGGTAGGAGGCTCGAGGAGAAAAGACAGAGGTCGATTTTTCAGTGGTTTTGAATGGTTTTTCATGTGTTTTGCATAAAAGGGTAAGGCAATCGTGAATGGAGAAAAAAAAAGAAGTAAGACTTGAAGGGCTTAAGTGTGTTAATGTAATTATTTTATTTTAAATTTCAAATAATGATAAATATTTCAATTTATTTTATAATTTTTGTCTTACAATTTTTTAATATAATAAAAATATTATTAAAAAAACATTTTAATATTTCAAAATTAATGTTATGTTTTAAATAAGTTAAAAAACAATATATAGAAAGATGTTCTTGGCTTGGATATGTAAAATCTCTACTAACAGGGTCAACCACATGAAGGTGAGAGCTTATATGACCCCAAAAACAGTCCATCATTGGCATGGGACTAAGCACAGACATGCACCCAGACAATCCCTTGCCAATGAGGCATAATCAATCACATGCATACATTCACACAACCAACATAGGGTGCACACAAACATACACATAGCCACAAACATTACACATAATGACTCACAAGGTGACATGTTCACACACATCACAATTATAATGAAGATTAGAATTAACATTATTTTATGCATGTGTTGAAAATTGATTATAAGTATTATGATGTTGATAATTGCATTTAATTTATAAGTTAATTAGCTTAAAATTAATAAGTATTTATTTTATTTATTATATTTAAAACAATTCTTATTATTAACCAAACTTTAGAATTGATATTTTTTCCTATATTATTAAATTATATTATTATGATTTTTTTTTAATAAATTATTCAAATGAATGAAATTTTTTAAATAAAATTAATATTTATTGTATTGATTTTAGTATTAAATAATTAATTGATATGTGTTGTTACAAATTGATGTTGTTATAAATTTTATGTTGTTTTTCTTTTTAGTTTTAGTTTCATGGTTTGCATGATACTCGATAAAACGATAATCGTTAATTGAGGGGTAGGTTGTGGGATAATATTATGTCCTTTTTAGTGTTATTGTTATAAGTATATTTTTTTTTCATATAAAATTATTAAAATTTATATAGAAAAAAGATAAAAAATAAAAAAATAAAAAATAAAAAATAATTAAAAAAACAATAAAAATAATAATAATAGTAATAATAATAATTTCACAAATATTTAAAGTAATGTATTTATAACTTAATATTTAAACTACTATATTTATAAATCAATATTCTAAATAATATATTTATATATAGAAATAATATATTTATATATCAATATGCTAAATAATATATTAATATATATAGAAATACTGATAGTATATTTATAATCATATTAATGATAGTATATTTGCACATATTAGGCTCATATATATACAAATAAATAATACATATACAAATGTAACAAAGAAGAATTCCTACAAAAAGAATACATTCACACATACAAAGAATACAATTAAACAAGACATGTACAAATGTAGAAAAGAATAAATTCATATACACATTAAGAATACATTCATACACATACAAATAAAAAAAGTAATCAAGACACATAAAATTTAGTAAAGAATAGATTCATACACATGAAGAATACATTCATATACATACAAAGAATACAACTAAACAATATACATACAAATGTGGAAAAGAATAGATTCATACAGACATGAAGAATACATTCATACACATAAAAATAATACAAGTAAACAAGACACATAGGAATGTAGCAAAGAGTAGATTCATACACACAAAGAATACATTCATACACATACAAAGAATACAACTAAATAACACACACTAGAATGTGCCAAAGAACAGATTCATACACACATGAAGAAGACATTCATACAGATAGAGGGAATACAAGTAAAAAAGACACACTACCAAATAATTTATTCATACACATGAAGAAGAAATTCATAGACATACAAAAATACGAGTAAAGAATAGATTCATAAAAACACAAAAAAATACAAGTAAACAACACACATCAATTGCAACAAAGAATAGATCCATATACATACAAGTAAACAATTCTCATACAAATGAAACCACAACTTTAACACTCAAGGCATACCCAAACAACATATGCATATACATACAAATAAACAATGAAAGAATACTCAAAAGCATGCATAATGAGAGATTCATAAACATAGAAGAATAAACACTCCAAAGAAGTACATGCAACTAATGCAAACCTCTAGATAATACATTCACACATCTCATAAAGAAATAGATATCCTATTCATTAATGCATACCAAAAAAAAAAATATCAACAAATAAATTCTAACTATCTAAATAAAACTAATAAAAACATCATTTCAATTCTCAAAATAATACATCCATATACATACAAAATAAAGAATCCAAAGCATACATTATAACTCAGATACATTAATATATAAATATATAAGCATTCAAGAATATATTTATAATATATAAATAATAAAACCAATACATACACATTCAATATAATAAATTTATAAAAATATTTAAATAATGGCAAACACTCTAAATATATTGAATAAATTCATAAAAATAAATAAGAAAAATATTTAAATATTTAATATATTAGTATTTAATTTAAACCTATAAAAATAGAAATATATAAATATTAAAAAATATTTATCTATATATATGAAAAGGAGGAAAAAATATAATATAAATATCTTAATAACATACTTATAATAAAAATATATAAGTAAAAAAAAAATCAAAATCTTAAAAAAATCAAAATCAAAACAAAAAAAAATATAAATTAAAAAATATAAATAAATTTAAGTTATAATTTTTATACAATGTATCTGAATAAGAGTGATTTTGTCATTTTTGTGCAATGTGTTGGGAAAATGTTTAAAATATTGTAAAAATGTTAAATGATTGATGTGAATAAGAGTGATTTTGTAATTTGTGTGCAATGTTTTGGGAAGATGTTTAAAGAATTGTAAACATGTTAAATGATTTATGTGAATAAGAGTGATTTTTCCATTTAGGTGTATGTGGGGGAATGTTTAAAACATTGAAAAAATGTTTATGTCTAGTAAAAGTCATTTTGTTATTTGTGTTTATGCAGTGAAGATGTTTAAAACATGTTTAAAAATTATTATTATAATAAAATGATATATTTGTGGTTGTGCATATTGGAGTTACTATAAACTAAAGATCATGAAAACCATGAACACAAGGAACACAACTCAAAGGAGGGTTAAAATGTGACCTTCCTAAGAGTCTTTTGGAGGGGTTGAATTCCCCTTCCCCCAAAAAAAGTCTACTCCTTTTATTAATGATAGTTTACATCCTTTGATGGACCCATATAAACAAAAATATATATTTGTTTCTAATTACAACATTACAAAACATAAAAATAGCTAATGTCTTCGACTCACGAGCAACTTTGACATTGATAAATTTTCTGAAAATATAAAAAATTCAAATAATATGGTTAATATACAAACCCTTCATAAAAACTTGCAACATAATTAAATGTACAAATCATAAAAAAATCCACCATATATATATAAACCTATAATGTATAATAAATATTAATAAAAAAATATTAATACAATATTATTATATAAAATAATATCAATATAATATAATTTACAAATTTAATATAATAACATCTAAATTTGAAAAAAAAACACATTTTGTAACTTTTAACTTCAATGAAACAATAGCATGCTTTTATTAACGAAATTTCATTGAGTAAATAAAATTTCAAATAGACCGAGCCATGTCTAGCTTTAGCTTTTGAAACCGGTTCTAACTCTAAGGTTGGGTAAGATATGGATATTCTCTACTCCATACTCTATTCTGGCTAAAAGGAAATATTATTTGTTCCCAGCACAAGGAAGATACAATGGGCATATGGAAACAAAAAAAATTATATATATTTTAAAAATTAAAATATAAAATAAAATAATGAATAAATAATGATAATAAAATATAGGATCTAAATTCTAAATAGATAACACCGATTCTAGGTAAATATATATGATCTCTAAGTAAAAATAAATGTTGCATTGGAGATTTAATAAAAAAAAAAGTAAGCATCGCTATATAATTAATTAGAAAAACTACGTAATGTAATTAATAACTGAAACAACAACAACAAAAACAAAAAACAAAAATCTTATCATTATTTGAGAGTTTCCAAGTGAAACCCTAATAATAAAACCAAGTAATTAATAACACAAACACATAGGAAAAAGGAATATTTTAATTATAAATCTACGTAACTAATAACACACACAGCGGAAGAAGGAATCTTTTAATCTTTTAGGAGATCGTTGTGAAGTTGTATGATTGTTTTGGGAGTGCGCATGCGTGAAGTTGTATGATTGTTTAGGGAGTGCGCATGCGTGAAGTTGTATGATTGGTTTATATCACCTGCTCTTGACTACCAACCAATGACGGGTTTCTTTCCCATGAACTCAAACTCAAAAATACTAATAGACATATCTCACGAATTGAACTTATCACAACTGAGAGACTCATAAGTCTCCACTAATTGTTGACTGACTTCATCATACAGGAGAACTTGTACATGTACTTGTTCCCATGTTGTGCATGAAAATAGCATGATTGTGCATGAAATGACTCATAATTTAGACTAATTGTTGGAAAGTCGATTAATACCTTAGTAATTTAATGTTTACAATTAGAACCGAATGCAATGCCATAACCCATAAGGTAGAGAAACATAATAAAATTGAATTGATTACATAATAGAAATAAAACAATCCAGTGAACGCTAATTGAATTGATTACATAATACAAATTAATAAAATTGAATTGATTACATAATAGAAATAAAACAATCCAGTGAACGCTAATTGAATTGATTACATAATACAAATAAAACAATCCCATGAATGCTAATTAAATATAAAGCTATGTCTAAAATAGAACTGGATTGTAACTAGCTATGTAGGCTATGTAGAAATGCTTCTAGAATTAGATTTGTAACCTATGGAGAAGACATTTATTTCTAGATAGGCCCTACCTGGGAATTTCTTAGGTTTATTTTAGCTGTCACTTATGAATTGCACAATAATCAACAGAAATGGTCTCTTTCAGGAATGTTTAGATCGCTCTCACGGTGCCTCTCTATATGCATGTTTTTGGCGGTGCCTCTCAACTGACTAAACCACCTTCTCAATCTCTCTATATGCAAAGGTGGATAGGGATGAGGCTTGCGAGGTCTTGACTGGAGAAAAGGTGACAGGAGGAGTGTGAGGCTTCAAAAATTGCCCTAGGAATGATCAGAGTCAGCATTTTGTTGGTGGAGAAGTGGTTGCATTGCTAAAGGAATTCATGATTACCGTATCACCTGCAAGCTAACAATACAGTAGAGCCATTTCACAAGATTTTGGAACGTTATTGAACAAGGTGTGCTCGGTCAATAGGGAAGACTGGGATGACAAAATTCCTGTTGTTCTGTCAATAGAGACGACTAGGATGACAAAATTCTTGTTGTTTTGTGGGTTGAACGATTGATGGAACTAACTTGGCAAGGATGAAAGATGAATGGAAAGAAAGGCTATCACAACCATTTGGTAATGGTTGGATGATGTGTTGTTCCATCATGTGTCGAATGAATCCATGACACAATCTCTATGGAAGAAATTATAGAAATCCACAGCAAAATTTCTATGGAAAAAAATTACAGACAGACACAAAGGACTAAAACCCACTCAATTGGCATAATTATTAGAGAGATATATATCATAAAGATATTCTTAAATTGCAAAAAGAAACAAATGAGAACCAGGCCATTCACAAACAATACTAACATTGTTCCTTAGGAATATTTCATTAGCTATTGAACCTTGCTTCATAGGTATCTTTCATTTGCTATTGAAACTATGGAAACTTGTGTTTGCAAAAGCTGTGGAAACTCCTCATTCTCTACTACAAAAGCATTAGAAAATCTGTTCGAGCTCCTGTATATAAATTCCAACTCATTAGAAAAGGAAATAGAGAAAAAAGAGACAGGAATGAATTTAAATATTTCCATGAGTACCAACTCACTCTGAATTATTTGTTGATCAATTGGCCCTTCAACCACCAGTGCAGCCATAACTTTCGCTCTCAATTAAAAAAAAACCATAAGCACAAAAAAAACCATTTACACAAGACACAACACATTACAAGAATACCACAACACTACAAAAGACATTGATGCATACAACACTATACAAAACATTTATGGAGCGCTCCATAAGACAGACAACATAAAACTTTACATCAGAGTTTTTGAGAGAGAGAACATCCATGCTTAACCTGTATATTGAACAGGGAAAAAAATTGTCAGGTTACACAAATGTCTCTGTTAAATGAAATAAACATACACAAAATAAAGGAACATAAAATTACTCAAAATTACCCTCTCCATGAATAATCCAGTCCATCACCCGTGTTGTTGTTTTCGGCCTCCTCTTCGTTCCTGAATTTCCTCCTCTCATTCTTCATTCATCACAATCACGGATCCCTTTAATTCTTCATTCATGAGACACCTCCTCCTCTCCGTTCTTGAATTTCCTCCTCTCATTCAACATTCTGTTAAATGTGACAACAAATATTGTAAATTTACAAATTACCTAGGTAGTTGAAATAATGAAATAACGAGATGTAGTTAGAGTAACGAAATGTATCTAGGTTTAATAAGATGGCCCGAGAGGCTTGTAATTATACGGAGAATGTCATAAATAAAGTTTCAAAGTGTTTCATCTTTCATCTTTCAGCTGTCCAAATTTAGTTATATTTCTCCTGTTCTATTTATTTTCCACAACAAGTGGTATCAGAGCTTCAGAGATTGGCTTTGTTGGAGTCTGCATAATCTGTCCACAGCGATTAGAAGTATTCCATTCACAGAGATTAGAAGGAGCCCGTCCGCTGCAAGTTTCCTCTTTGTCCACAGTGACCAGCAGGAGCCCCGTTAAATTTCTCAAGGAACTGTCGAGGAGCTGTGCGTGGTAAAATAGAAAAGGGAGTTGACCCTCGTTGTCAAGTAAAAGAAAGTGTGCGTTCTACATAAGAAGAAGGCCTATTGAACAGCTGTGCAGCAAAGAAGACTGCGGTGTGCCAAGGAGACTTACCAGAAGCAGTCAAAGGAGCCGACCGCCACGAGAGAAGAGATTGGAATTCATTGATGGGGTTTCAGCCAGCCGTTTCTCAAGAAAGAGAGGTCGATCTATGCATTGAATCTGTATGATGTGTAGTGAATTTTTCTAGATTGACACAGTTAGAGGTACCAAGATTTCTTAAAATTAAATCTGTTGATATTTAAAAAAAAAAAAAAAAAATCTGAGTAGGGTTTCTAAGCAGTTTACAGAATTTGGAAATTCAGAACAATTCTGAGTAGGGTTTCTGAGAAGTTTACAGAATTTGGAAATTCAGTAGGGTTTCTGAGCAGTTTAAAGAATTTGGAAATTGTTTGCCATTTAGAGGGCTCATTTTTTTCTGAATAAAAGGGAAGCAAAATATTTGAACAGTTTTTTTTTGAAATTGTGAAGAAAAATATAGAAAAATATTTTTTTTTTAAAAGGAAAATCTGAATCTTAAAATAAAAATCCGCAAAAAAGAGGGAAAATATTGAAACCCTAGAAGTAGAAAGATAAATCTTGAAATTTTAGAAGAATGGAAATCTGAAACCTTAGGAAGGAGAAATGGCGAAAATGACAAACGCAAGATTTGAGGTGGAGAAATTCACTGGAAAAAACAGTTTTTCTCTACGGAAACTGAAGGTTAGGGATTTTCTTGGGAAACAAGGGTTGCACAAGGCACTTGACGGGGTAAATAAAAAACCAGCAAGTATGTCAAACTCGGACTGGGAGGACTTGGATGCCTGAGCTCTCAGTACCATTCGATTATGTTTGGTAGACGAAATAATCTTCAATATTGTTGGAGAGAGTACAACTGCAGGGTTGTGGAAGAAATTAGAAACTCTCTATATGAAAAAATCTTTGACTAATAGAATCTATTTAAAGAGACAACTGTACAGCCTTCGGATGAAGGGGGGTACGAAAATTGTAGATCACTTGAATGTTTTTAATACGCTTATTTGTTAGTTGTCGGATATGGAAGTAAAGATGGAGGAAGAAGACAAGGAAATAACCTTGTTGTGTTCTCTGCCTGAGTCATGGGATCATTTCGTGACCTCAGTCAGTTTGAGCACTGCCGATTCATTAAATTTTGAATCAGTCGTGGGTGCTCTCTTATCTAAAGAGGTACGAAGATAATCTAGCATTGAGACTTCTGCACCTGAAGCCATGGTAGCTAGATGTCGCTCAAAGGAACGGGGGGAGAGGACAAGAGGTTCTTCCAGATTGAAGTCAAAGGGCGGCAATAAGAGTAAAGCAAAATGTTGGTACTGCAACAAACCGGGACATCTCAAAAAGGATTGCTAGAAACGGAAGGAGGCAGAAAACAACAAGGAAGCAAATCAAGTGGATTCAGGTATGGATGATGAGGTTTTAATTGCTGAAGCACTCCCTGTATGTAATATCTTAGAAGATGCTGACTATTGACTATTAGAATATGGTGCTTCTCATCATATGAGTCTGCACCGAAATTGGTTTTCATCACATGAAACTGTAGATGGTAATTCTGTTTTCATGGGAAATAATGCATCTTGTCAGACTGTTGGGATTGGAAATGTGAGAATTAAAATGTATGATGGTACAATTAAAACCTTATTTGATGTTAGGCATGTACCTGATCTAAAGAAAAACTTTATTTCCTTGGGAGTTTTGGATTCGAATGGTTATAAGTTTACAGGTCAGAATGAAGTGCTGAAAGTCTTGAAAGGAGCATTGGTTGTTATGAAGGCTGAAAAGGTCGGAAACCTGTACAGACTCAAGGGAAGCACTCAATTCAGTGAAGCAGTGATCGTGTCAGATAAAGCAGAAGAAGGTTCTCATCTATGGCATCAGCGGTTGGGTCACATGAGCGAGAAAGGTCTTCAGGTACTGATCAATCAGAAGCTACTTCCTTATTTGAAATCCTGGAAGTTAGATTTTTGTAAATATTGTGTGTTTGGAAAACAATGTAAACAAAGATTCAAGTCTGGCAATCATAATAGCAAGCAGATTTTGGACTATATTCACTCTAATCTATGGGGACCATCTCCTACTGTGTCCTATGGAGGTGCCTTGTGTTTTTTTAACTTTTATTGATGATTTATCCAGAAAATTTTGGGTCTATATGTTGAAAAAGAAAGCTGATGTGTTTAATGTGTTTAAACAATTTAAAACAATGGTGGAAAAGAAAACATGCAAATCAATCAAATGTTTAAGAACTAACAATGGCAGTGAATTTACCTCTTTAGAATTTGAACAATTTTGTAAGGATGAAGGGATAGTTAGACATAAAACCACTATTTATACTCCTCAGCAGAATGGTGTTGCTGAACGGATGAATCAGACTCTTATGGAAAGAGCCAGAAGCATGATTAGTAATGCTAATTTGCAAAAGGAGTTGTGGGCAGAAGAAGTATCTACTGCTTGTTATTTAGTTAACAGATCACCTTCGGTTGCAATAAACTATCAAATTCCTGAAGAAGTTTAGTCGGGTTAGTCTTGTGATTATTCGCATTTGAAGATTTTCGGTTGTGATGCCTATGTTGTTATTCCTAGAAATCAGCGTTCAAAATTACATCCAAAATCGAAATGTTGTGTCTTTGTTGGATATGATTATTTAGTGAAGGGATATAGGTTGTGGGATCTTACTTCACGGAATATAGTCATTAGTAGAGATGTAACATTTGATGAATCATCTCTTTTAAAATCAGATGTTGAAAAATTTGAACAGAAGTAGGTATCGCCAAGTCAGCAGATTCAATTGGAGACTGTACCTTTTCCAGAAAGTCGAAAGGAAGGAGAGACTTTTGAAAAAGGTGGAGAAGCAGAGGAAACTGGAGAAATTCCAGAATCCAGTCAGCAAACAGTCACTCTAAGAAGGTCTACAAGGGAAAGAAGAACACCCAAAAGGTATGAAGACTCTGCTTCATCATTTGCAGTGATTACTGAAGATGGGGAGCCATCTTGTTATCAGGAAGAAATTGATGATGCAGATAGAAAGATATGGAAAAAGGCTATGGAAGAAGAAATGGACTCCTTAGCCAAGAACAATACCTGGGATCTTGTAGAACTTCCTGAAGGGAGAAGCGTTGTTGGGTGCAAATGGGTCTTCAAGTTGAAGAGAAAAGTTGATGGAAGTATCGAAAGGTATAAGGCGACACTGGTTGCAAAAGGGTATTCTCAGGTTGAAGGTATTGACTTTCATGAGATTTTTTCACCAGTAGTTAAACTTGTTTCTATTCGTACTGTGTTAGCACTAATTGCTTTACTTGACCTTGAGGTAGAACATTTAGATGTTAAAACAACCTTTCTTCATGGTGATTTGGATGAAGAGATTTATATGGATTAGCCAAAAGTTTTTGTACAAGGTCACAGCAGAAGATTAGTTTGCAAGCTCAGGAAATCATTGTATGGCCTGAGGCAGTTGCCCAGGCAATGGTACAAGAAGTTTGATTCCTTCATGATGAGCCAGAGTTTTATCTGAAGTGAGTATTATCATTGTGTATACTTCAAAAATTTGAATGGCATATTCATTATCTTGGTGTTGTATGTTGATGATATGCTTATTGCAAGCAAAAGCATGGAAGAAAGTAGCAGGTTAAAGGCTCAACTGTCTAGGGCGTTTGAAATGAAGGATATTGGAGCAGCAAAACATATCTTGGGCATGGAGATACATAGAGACAGGAAGAATGGTAAGCTTTGGTTATCACAATAGAAGTATGTGGAGAAAATACTTGAGAAGTTCGGTATGAACAATGTGAAACGTGTTAATGTTCCATTAGCTTCCCATTTTAAGCTTTCTTCGGATTTGAGTCCTAGAACTAACGAAGAAAAGCAGTATATGTCTCTTGTACCATATGAAAATGCGGTAGGCAACTTAATTTATGTGATGGTATCTACAAGACCTGACATTTCACATGCAGTTGGAGTTGTTAGCAGGTTCATGGCAAACCCAGGGGAAGAACATTGGCGAGCAGTGAAATGGGTGCTTCGGTATTTGAGAGGCACAAGTGACCATTGCATTAGCTTTGATGGTCATGAAGGTACATTCTGTGGATATGAAGATGCTGATTATGCAGGTGATTTGGACAAAAGGATGTCTACTACAGGTTATTTTTTTACTCTTGCAGGTGGAGTAATTAGTTGGATGTCAAAGCTTCAAGAGACAGTTGCTTTGTCCACTACTGAAGCAGAGTATATAGCTTCTTTAGATTCCTGCAAAGCGGCAATCTGGTTAAAAGGTCTGCTTGATAATATTGGAAGGACGCAGGAGAAAGTGAATGTGTTTTGTGACAGTCAGAGCACTATTCATTTGGCTACAAATCTATCATATCACAGCAAGACCAAGCACATCGATGTAAGGTATCACTTTGTGAGACATATAATCGAAGGCGGAAAAGTAGTCCTCAAGAAGGTCCACACAGAGGAGAATCATGCAGATATATTCACGAAACCAGTTATAGTAGAGAAGCTGAGATGGTGTCTTGCTTCTCTCGGCTTGCAGAAAAGATGATGAATGGACATTAGGAAAATTTGTTGTCAAGGTGGAGTTTGTTAAATCTGACAACAAATATTGTAAATTTACTAATTACCTAGGTAGTTGAAATAACAAAATAACAAGATGTAGTTAGAGTAACGAAATGTATCTAGGTTTAGTAAGATGGCCCGAGAGGCTTGTAATGATACGGAGAATTTCATCAATAAAGTTTCAAAGTGTTTCATCTTTCATCTTTCAGTTGTCCAAATTTAGTTATATTTCTCCCGTTCTATTTATTTTCCACAACACATTCATCACAATCAACGATCTCTCTTATTTTTCATTCATCAGGCCCACGAGTATATAATGACTAGGGATATAGTGAGTTTTATGCTGCTTCTTTTTTTGGACCGTTGTGTTCAAATTTGGGTTTAAGTAATCTTTTAATTACTATCCATTAAACCAATATTTTAATTGCTATTCATTAAACCATCTTTTAACTCAGTATTACTATTTTATAACTTATGATATTTTTTAAAACTGAGCTTTTCAAAACTTGCGACCATATAGTCCAATCCTTGTCCATAACTTTCAGTATTAGTTAGTTTTATGCATGTCCTTTTGGACCGTTGTGTTCAAATTTAGCTTTAACCAATCTTTTAACTACTATTCATTAAACCAATCTTTTAATTGCTATTCATTAAACAATATTTTAACTCAGTATTACTATTTTAGAACTTATAATATTTTTAAAAATTGAGCTGGTTCAATCCATGTCCGTAACTTTCCGTTTTTATATTTTCATTTAAACTTTCTTTTAACCCGTGTTTTTCAGTCTTTGGGTGCACATAATAGTGGTTGGGTGAGAGTTATGGTGCAAAGCATATATATATATATATATATATATATATATATATATATTTATTAAAACAATGGTAATTTAAAAATTTAAACTTTAACTTAATTTATATATATATATATATATATATATATAAAATTAATTTTAAAAATAGTTAGTCTTTTTAAATATATGAACTATTGAGAATCAAATATTATTATTGGTAGCAAAAATATATGGTTCATATTATTTTTTAGTAGAGACGTCAAGTTTAAAACAATAATAATAACTTATTGGTAGCAAAAATATATTGTTAACATTATTTTTATTAAAGATGTCAAGTTTAGTGGTAGAGGAAGACTTTCTCTTTAGACATGACTAGAGAATCAAAATTGTTCTTCCTCAAGTATTTTCAAATGGACAACAATTGCTTATACATACCGTTGCAAAATTAGTAAATTTATCTACTTAAAATAGATACTTGTAAGACTTAATATTAAGCTAACAAATATTAGCATTAATAGATTTCTATATCATTTTCTTTGCAATCTATTATTGATGTAATTTTTATATTTAAAAATCATTTGTGAATAATGTCACAGAAAGATTGACTTTTTCTTTCTTTTTTTCCCTCCAAGCCTACATTGAGTAAGGGTTGAATATATGTCAAACAAAAACATAAAGGATGTCTTGAAGGAAAATATTTTTGGGAGAGCACATTGAGAACGTTATGAATACATTCCTAAAATTTAGAGTCTAAGATGATTCTTTTTGAAACAATGTAAGCTTCTACGTAATGCCTTGCACTAATAAAATGAGCATGGAAATATAACTTACAATGAACCAAGTTCATTTTCACTCAAAAAAATGCAAGGGAACACCAACTACCCTTATATCACTAGCAACATGGAAATCCCCGTCACACATACAGTTGAAAACACAAAATCCAAAGTCCCTTCACAACCACTTAATGTTGAGAGTTTTTGGAAACCAATAAAGAAGTAAGATTCAATATACATACCTACATGGGTGTTTCTTATATTGGATCAAAAACCTATATTTCCATATTATATATTCCTGCATGGGATCTCTTGAGAGATAATTGATTTTGTGTTGTGGCACATTATACATGCATGTCAGTTGCAGAAATGTCATGATGACAAGTAGAGTGCAATCCTGCATCACTAGAATTAAGTTGCATAACCATTGCAATGAAGGATGTTTCTCTACTTTTGTACCACATTTACTATATAGAATTTTCATGTCTCAAATGAATTATATGCAACAGAGATATCCAAGGTAAAATTTCTCTCTTAACCCAAATTTTGGAATTTGAATCCATTCAAAAATACAAATAAATACATAGTGGCACTCAAGTTCAATAATTGTTTTACATTAAAGGCATTGTGGGTAATTTTGAATAAAAGTGATCAATTTAAGAATACAAGATCCTACGGTCAAGTGACATGGGAAAGAAATATAGTGACATGCTTCAGAAAAATATGTAAGAATTGTGGTGCACACTAGTCATCCTAATTTGTCCACATTTTCTTAAATAATTAGTGTTGAATTGGCATTGGTGATGGAGCATGTGTCATATTGATAAAATAATAAACAATGATATGCGAAATGGGCATGCTAGCCACATTGCTTGAACATTATTTAGTGATATGTAGCCTATGTGATGGAGGGTCTCGAGAATCTCAAACATTGGAAGAACTAAATTCAACTGGAAAAAATTATGAGGCGGTAGGGCCTGAGGTAAATGCACATGATTCACTAAACAAACATATAAAAAATGCTACATGCTTTACATCACATTACATAAATTATATGGGAAGTGAAAAAATAATTTGTTAATGGTAGAGTGTGGCTTGTTTATTGTGGTGGATAGGGTTAGACCCTTATTTCACATTTCTCATCCCTCTCTCTCAAATATTTGCAGATGGAAGACATCTCTTTTGCTATAGTATCATCCCACTCCTCTTTATCTATCGAAGACCTCAATATACTCATAGATTCTCTAGATTGCATGGAAACCATAAACTTGAACTCCTTTGTGAATTCATTATCTATTGTTCTCATGCCCTCATCATTTCCTTCATTGGTGGATGGATTTGAGATCACATCCTTAGCTAAGGGGATGAGCTCACCCTTCTTCGTAGTTACATGCCCATTTTTTTCCTCTACTATAGGAAATATTGTTGCAAAGTGTGTTGCTCCATCCTCTGAATTCATGGAGATTGACTTTAATACACCCTTTGTTTTAGAAAATGTTGAAAAGAGTGTCATTCCTTCCTCAATCCTAGAGGGCTCATGTAAATTTTTGTTTCACCCATCTTGTCATGATGTTGTGAAATTTGCAACTAAGATTTCTTTCTCAAGTACGTGAGTTCATGAATCCCCTTCATTTTGATATTCCTTTGTTGGTTGAAGCATTCAAGCGCACAAATTTATTCTAATAGCATGGCTTGATATGAATATTAAATAGTTTAAGGCCATGTTTAATATATCTTTATTCCTCGATTATTGAGCACTCGAAACTGCTAATTCCATATGAGCTTAATATTTTTCCATTGGCTATATAGTATTTTGTATCAATATTTGTTAAATTAGTTCAGGTTTGTGGTTCTAGGGAAGTGTGGGGTTGTTTAAGCAACATTGGTTCCCCTCTTTCAACCCCTTTTCGGCTTCAATTTATACTTCTCTAGTTTGGGTAAGGTCTCATAATCTACCTTTTCATCTATGGACTCTTCTATCATTTAAAGCTATATGAAATTCTTTAAGTAGATTTTATGAGCTTAGCGATGATATAAAATAGTACTTGAAACCAACATATTATCACATTTGTGGGAAAATGGACTTTAGTAAAGGATTTATTGCATAAAAAAATGGACAAGCCAAAATTATCTATGGTTGAAAAATATAGATTATGAGCATATTTATTTCCCCTGTAGAGCTTGTTACGAAACAGACCATTCCTTCAAAAATTGTTCCAAATCTCAAAAGATCAATGCTAGGAAAAAATAGTTGCAAACCAAGATAGTGAAAAGGTGCCAAGGTAGAACATTATATTTTATTTAAAGATGAACTTACCCCATATCACAACAACAATTAAAATCAACAAGAGACATTAGAATCCAAGAAAGAATCACACCAAGTTCATGGAAACTCAAAAACAAGCCAAGTTGAGGTGGAATGTATAAAGGATACCTATGACAATCCCGAGAAGTTTGGTTCCCCAAATTCTTCTCTTGAAAATAATTGTAAAAAAAAAACCTTGGGATAATCTTCCAAAAGTAGCCAAGGACAAGTCAGGTATTTTTGGTGATTCCTCTATCTCTTTGAAAAATAATTCTAAAAAACCAACTTCTTAGGTAGATTAGGAGAAAGAGGCCTGAATCACATAAGAATATTAAAGGTACAAGAAATATTTGAGATAATAACTAGAAGAATGATCCTTGAGATATAGTATATAGCACATGTTAGATCCAAGTGAGGAAAAAGGAAATATATACTTCACCAAGTAAAATATTAAGTTAGATGAATCTAAAGAAAAAATAGAAGCTAGTCAAAGGTAAAATGGAAAAAAATTAAGAACGGGATGCAAATGTATTTGGATATAAATGCTATTTGGAAAATATTTAGCTCGAATGGTAACAAAAATTTTATTTTGCGGAGCTCTCAACTATGGATTTGTATTGACACTACAAGTTCAATCTCAAATCCTCAAGGAATTTTGGGAACACGTTTTTTAAAAGAATTGTAACAATTATGGGTTAGATCCGAGTTCTTTTAATATAGTCCAATATTCCATTTCTGTTAAAAAAAAAGAAACATAAATTATATGAGGTTGAAATACAGAGAGGTAAAGGGCGTCGGAGGTGATATACATTTCTTTTGTCTCCCTTGGCATGAAAGGCGCTACCAAATATTTTAATTGTTCAACTAATTTCCATCATCATAAGATTTAATATTTTTCCTTAGCTACTTTGTCTTCATATTAAATTTACTAATATGTGTTTTTATTTTTCCTTTTTTCACTTTATTAATTTACCAATGTGTGTCTCCCCACATAGATAGCATTCATTTTACGAAATCTCATTTTCTCAAACTTGTTTCTTATGGATGGGGTGGACACATTAAGAAAAAAATTATATCTCTTGAACCCATATCTAAGAGAGAATAGTTAACATAAAAATACACCTTGTGATCCCAATATAAGGATAAGGTTCAAAAATACATTGATTCCCTCCATTATGTCATACATTGTATGAAATGCGATGTTTTTTTTTTCATATATATATCTGTTTGCTAGTTTGTTCACAAATCAACATGACAAACTCGTGGCTTGAGAAACTTTGACCTAAGGGAAGCTAAACTATAGAAAAACAAACCAATGAGAACACCTATCCTTGGCCACACCAACCCACACTTATATATTGATTTGTTCCTGTGTGGCATCAAATGAGTGACCTTTTCACCAGGGAGTGCCTTAACAAAACACCTTATCACATATTTCTCTATGGTCCATGGGCTCATATGAAATGTGAGTTATATTTTGTCACCTATGTTTATTTAAATAATATTCTTACCTGTACATATAAGAATCCTAATCCATCACACCAAATGTACACCTTTCAACCTCACATTGCAATTTCTACTAAAATGGGGTTAGAAATGACCACTCTTGACATTATAATGTGGTTTCAGAAGATGCGATGAGAAAGATACAATATGCAATATCTTATATATAATATGATATTTTTGTGGGTTTAAAACGTCTACAAAGTATATTCTAAATCTGAACATTTTTTTACTGATATTTACATGAGAACTATATTAAAGACTTCAAAAATTAAAACTAATTAAGAAGCCCACTCCCTTTAAGATTCAGCTTTAATACTATGTATCATTTTAATTAACTATCACCATAATTATTTCCCCATGACTTAACCTACATTAAAATAAAATATAATTATTTATAAGTGCATCATAATATAGTTTAATATAAATTATGAAATCTCTAATAATCATTCAGAATATTAACAATGCCATTAGCACACCATGTGTAGTGTCAGGTTGCATTTGAATAAGGTTTCTCTTTCAAATTTCACGACTTCATATAATTAGTGATATTCATCCAAGAAAAAAAACCCATGGAACTTGATAATTATCATGATGAAGAGGACACGATGACAATGCTGAATGAAACATTAATAATAATATTTTTTTCATGCATGGTATTAGGAGTATCCATAGAAAATGGGAAATGAAATATACCTACCAGAAATAAATAACTGCCCCACTGAATTTGACTGAATCTCCTCATAACAACATTATAGGAGTAGGAGGCTTCACTAAACCTTTTGGTAATATGACTAAGCCTCCTGATGAAATCATCGCTAAAAATAAAACTTCCCTCTTACCAAAATTCAACCTAATTGACAAAAGGATATGAAAAGGAACACTTTCATGTGAGGAATTAAAAAATTCCCAATGATGACTTCTTTACCAATACAACTTCACATTAAAAAATGTTGCATCCAACTCTCCCAGGTTCCTTTCGACCTTCACTGCTCCAAGAACCATAAGGACCCAAAGGACACTTCTTGCATCATAGCTTGGTATGAATATGTGGGAAAAATGAAACAAACAATCGACTTCATCGCAAGCTCATTGCTAACACTTGGATATGAAAAAAGATTTGTCTCCTTCAGTTGTCAATCGAATCTCGTACCTTCATTTTATTTTAAAATTTTGGTTTGAGAATATCTCATCCTTCCTTCAATTTTAAAAATTATATTGAAAAACATATATCTTCTAGTGTAGATATTTACACTATCATAGAAAGAAACAAATAACTTGTCTATAGAGTTAATCTTGAAAATAAATTTTTTGACACTTCACAATATTACAATTTTTATCTTATGATATATGTGGATTGATCCACTATCATAATTGCAAGCTCTCATTGTTGTAGTAGTCACTCATTCTTACAGAATAATAGGTTATTGAATTATTTTTAGAATCCATAGGCTTCGAAGTTGTTATTTTCCACGTCAAAGGTATTCATCCACATTGATTAATCATAGTTTTTCCCTTCAGGTGAGGAGGATGTAGGGAAAAACTATAAATTATTATTTTGGAAGAATGTTGTTGATGGATGGTACTAGCAATAGCCATGGCACAAAAGTAGCAGCCCTTGGCTAGTTTCTACTTGTTATTAGGAGCCCTTACAGTGAAACTCTAGTTACATTTTAATATTTTATGGATGTTACATTATAATATTTTAAGAAATACACATGGGTTTTGTAAAGCAAAGCCACGTACATACGTGAGTATAGAGAAGAGAAAGCATGTACAGTTTCTGCACCATGGTATTCTAAATACCAGGGGTTCTTAAAATGGTATTGGACCTTAGTATTGTGTCCAAAAATAGATATTTTATTCCTTCAAATATTAACATCAACATTAGTTTCAATTTGACCCATGGTATTGGCTAAGGTCTAAGCTATACAAGGAGATGAATATCAAAGTGTTTAGAGTGTAATTGATGAGTATTTGTTGAATAGTTTAATCTAAAGAAATTGTGCATGGTACATGTTATTGATGAGTATTTTATCTGAAATAAGTGTGCACCCAGGAATATGATGATGGATCATATCCAATAGATATGAAATGATTATACATTGATAATTTATGTGTGGATTGTTTTGGTTTGTGATATTAATGTTTGATCCATGTTTTATTATGTATGCCGAGATATGGGTTCTTTTTTGAAGTTATGATGTGCAACGAAGGTATAAGTCAATAATTGTAGATCTGTATGCGGGTTTGATAAATAAAAATTGTGTGTGTATGCACGTTTGATAACTGAAAGGTTCTTGCATACGCGGGTCTCATTCTAGTAAGTTGCATGTCCATTCTGTTGTTTGGACAGATCTGTACATGGGTTTGATTACTGAAGGGAGCGTGTACACACAGAAGTGTGCATATAAAATAATGTTTTCCTAAATATGATATTTGATCATCTTAACTAGTCTTGCAAAGTTTCTTGTTGTACGTCAATGAATTAATACTTGATGATCTCGTTTTAACTATGATGATTGAATTTATTGTGGATTCATATATTAAAGAGTGTTGATGCTGCTATTTGTATGTGATTGAAGATTTGTGATGGCTCTGTGATTATTTCATAATGATTCAGTGGTTATGTAACTTAGTGTCTATTTCATAATGACAATGATTCAGTTTCAAGGTTAAATGCTTTGAGATCTGTATGTAGGTATACTTCAAGGAAGTCACATATACACACATGTATGCTAAATAATAGTAGCATATATATTCTGACATTTTTTTATCATGATTTTAAGTTGGTTCAATGGATCCAATGTGACAATTTATGAAGCTTGGTCCATGGAGGTGTTGAGGGTTGGATACTTGAGTAAAGAGGTTGAAGCTTTCTTCTAGTAGTAGTTGGTAATCATAGCAGGGTTTGGAGCTCTTTTATAGTGGTTTTTGGAGAACGAGCGAAGGTTGTAGACTTATGGAGGTGGTTACTTGTGTGATGGTATGTGTCTATGCCAATACAAGATTGTAAGAATTATTTTATCATAATAAAAATAAGATGAAGACGACAACAAGGTTGGTTTTATCCCACATTGGGTTCCCCCCTAAAAATACAGGTGTTCATATGTTTTTCTTATGTGTGATGTTTTATTTTGTTCTTATTACACATTATTACTATTTATCTAATGTTGATGAAATAATTCATACTAGTTCAAGATAAATAGATGTTGAATTAATTAAAAAACTAAGTTGATTGGATAAACGATAGTTTTATACATAGAATTAGTGTACATCGACAGTTTTACCTCAGAATAGTCATGTGCATACACAGTTTTAATTCATAATAGTCACATACAAAAATCAAAATAGGAAAAATAAATAAAGTTTTAAAATACTGGTTCACCTCCCCTCTCATTATTTTTCCTAAAAATTGGAATAAGAGATGGGCTCTTTGGAAGGAGCTTTATCTCTTGAAGAAATATTTATCAAGATGAGAAATCAAGAGGGGAAAACATCTATCAGGTCCACATTATTCAACGAAACCAATCTAATTTTCTGGAAGCTAAGAATAAGATATTACCTATAATCAGTTCGAGAAAATGTATGGGGAATCATTAAAGGATGCTTATAATATGCATTCTTCATTCCCACAGATGAAGCAGAAAAGAATAACTATGATACCAATGCAAAGGCTTTTAATGCTCTATTCAGAAGGTTGGCAGAATCATAATTTTTCAAATTCATCCAGCTAAATATGACATAATCTATATTGGACAAGATCATCCAAAGCTATGAAGGTGACATCAAGGCAAAAAGTGCCAAACTTCAAACTCTTAGAATTCAATATGAAACTCTTAGAGTGCACAATTATGAAAGTATCACAAGTTTCTTCTTAGGGTAGATAAAATCATGAGTCCTATGAAAAATATTGGTGAAGAAATAAAAGAATCATCACTCATTGAAAAAATATTAAGGTCTCCGGCTCCTATATTCAATTCGAAAGTTTCTACCATAGAATAAATGGAGGTCATGAAGAATATTGATGTTGAAAAAATTCGTGGTATTTTAATAGCCTATGGAATGGGAAAATAGGGTCCCTTAGATATCAGAGAAGTTTCATTCAAATTTACTTCAAAAGGAAAATAAAAGGATGAAATAGGATGTATCAGAAGAAGAAGAGGAAAACTTCGTAAAGAGACTCCATGTGGGTACTAGTGAGCCTTGGTATTGCACCAAGAGTGCTGCAACTCCTAGAGGCTACCCTACTTTATTTTATCAACCTGAGGTTCATACAAACTTTGAGGTGAAAGTGCTATATACACAAATTAAAAAGAGTTAATTTTTAGCTTGGAGGGAAGAAACGGGCTAAAAGAGGCTAATGGGGGGTTCAGCACATGAAACAAGGTTTGGAAGTGGAAACAGGGGGGTTAAAACCTTATAAAACATTATGATAGCATGATAAATGACTTTGGAGCAGACGAAACTCAAAAATGAGATGGCGGAGTGTGATGGAGAACAAAATTTGCGATATGCAATGTCGCAATCGCATCTTTTTAAGCTTAAAGGGATCGCAGTAAGGATTAACAAGAATGAATTAAGTTATGCAAAGCGCGAAGTGAAATGGCAAGTTGTGAATCACAATATCACAAGTTTAGATGGATAACGGTAAAGATCAAGAGGAGTGAACTAAAATGTGCGAAATGCGATTTGCAATGCGGTAAAGGTTGCAGGTTACGATATGTGATGTGGCAATTTTTGCGAATTGCGAAGTGCGATGAGTGACATGGCAAAGTTATCGCATCAGCGGAATGAATGGTAAGCGTTATGCACAAAGTTAAATTGTGTGATTTGCGATTTCCGATTTCTCAATATCGTAGTCACAAGAATTGAGTGGTAAGTGTTAAGGGTAAAAGCTAAAATCTGCAAAGTGCGATTTTATGATGGGCGACGTGGCAGTGGGATCGACGACGGGGCGCAATTTCGCAATATCACAATCAGAAGGACAAATGATAAGTGTTAAGTGAGAAAAGGTAAACGGTGCAAAGAGCGATTTGCGATTTCACAATATCGCAATTGTAAAGGTAAAGGGTAAATGACGCAAAGTGCGATTTGCGATTTTGCTATATCGTAATCGCAAAGAGCGAGGGGTAAGTGTTAAAGGTAAAAGAAAAATGTTGCAATTTGCGAAGTGTGATGTACGGTGGCAGTAGACTCGAGGAGAAAAGGCAGAGGTCGAATTTTCAGAGGTTTTGAATGGTTTTTCATGTGTTTTGCATAAAAAGGTAAGGCAATCGTGAATGGAGAAAAACAAAGAAGTAAGGCTTGAAGGGATTAAGTGCATTAATGTAATTATTTTATTTTAAATTTCAAATAATGATAAATATTTCAATTTATTTTATAATTTTTGCCTTACAATTTTTTAATATAATAAAAATATTATTAAAAAAACATTTTAATATTTCAAAATTAATGTTCTGTTTTAAATAAGTTAAAAAAACAATATATAGAAAGCTCTTCTTGGCTTGGAGATGTAAAATCTCTACTAACAGGGTCAGCCACGTGAAGGTGAGAGCTTATATGACCCCAAAAACGGTCCATCACCCACACAATCCATTGCCAATGAGGCATAATCAATCACATGCATACATGCACACAACAAACATAGGGTGCACACAAACATACACATAGCCACAAACATTACACATAATGACTCACAAGGTGACATGTTCACACACATCACAATTATAATGAAGATTAGAATCAACATTATTTTATGCATGTGTTGAAAATTGAGTATAAGTATTATGATGTTGATAATTCCATTTATTTTATAAGTTAATTAGTTTAAAATTAATAAGTATTTATTTTATTTATTATATTTAAAACAATTCTTATTATTAACCAAACTTTAGAATTAATATTTTTTCCCTATATTATTAAATTATAGTATTATGATTTTTTTTAATAAATTATTCAAATGAATGAAATTTTTTAAATAAAATTAATATTTATTGTATTGATTTTAGTATTAAATAATTAATTGATATGTTTTGTTACAAATTGATTTTGTTATAAATTTTATGTTGTTTTTCTTTTTAGTTTTAGTTTCATGGTTTGCATGATACTCTATAACACGATAATCGTTAATTGAGGTGTAGGTTGTGGGATAATATTATGTCCTTTTTAGTGTTATTGTAATAAGTATATTGTTTTTTCATATAAAATGATTAAAATTTAGATAGAAAAAAGATAAAAAATAAAAAAATAAAAAAATAAAATTAATTAAAAAAACAATAAAAAAATAAAAATAATAATAATAATAATAATAATAATTTCACAAAGATTTAAAGTAATGTATTTATAAGTTAATATTTAAAATACTATATTTATAAATCAATATTCTAAATAATATATTTATATATCAATATGCTAAATAATATATTAATATATATAGAAATAATGATAGTATATTTATATTCATATTAATGATAGTATATTTGCACATATTAGGCTCATATATCTACAAATAAATAATACATATACAAATGTAACAAAGAAGAATTCCTACAAAAAGAATACATTCACACATACAAAGAATACAATTAAACAAGACACATACAAATGTAGAAAAGAATAAATTCATATACACATTAAGAATACATTCATACAAATACAAAGAAAAAAAGTAATCAAGACACATAAAATGTAGTGAAGAATAGATTCATACACATGAAGAATACATTCATATACAGAAAAAGAATACAACTAAACAAGACACATACAAATGTGGAAAAAAATAGATCCATACTGTAACACCCCCAATTTATGTGTTGGAATTTCAAAGTTAGACATTTGAACTTTAATCCTAAGGGGAGTGGACCCCAAAGGATAAATAATTTGTGAATGTAATTTAATATTTAAGTTGAGGAAATGAATAAAATACTGGTGTGCATATTGACCAAAAATGAGATTATGAGATCACTTGCTAAATCCATGAGGATGGATAAGGCAACTATTCCCCACAATCCTTCAAAAATCCTTGAAAAGAATTATTTCTAATTTAGATTTTTGAGGAAGAATCTAAATTTCCCCCATGATGAGGAAAGTAGTTGGGAAGAGGTAAAAAGCTGGAAAAGCTGAGGAAAATCATAAAACAGCTTTAAAGAATCCCAAAAATGGGAAGCCTAGGCAAACAGGAAGAAAATCATCCTACTATTCTGGACGCAGAATTAGAAATAGGCTTTGGGGAACTATTAGCTTAAATAAGCTTCTCCTAAACAGATCAGGGGTTGATCTATGGTGGAGGTGGTCTCAGCTCGGGGGTGAGTTCTAGGAGAAAAAGGAACTCTACGGTTGGGAGGTTGGTCTACTACATGAGTGGTATGTATTTAAACCACCCTGGGATTTTATTTCTTGCAGTATGAATTGGCTACATATAATTAACTACTTATGTATTAAAAGTTTAAATGGTTCCTTCCACAGAAATTGTTATAAAGAATTTACCTTCAATATTCTGTGTACTTGTAGACAAGAAATTCAGTTGTAGGTAATTCTGGCCTATCAGTCTTTATTATGTAAGAGTAATTATATTAAGAAAAATTTTAACTGTAACTTTAATCTGCTTCAAAAAGAAGAGAAGAATAGTAAGAAATGAATTATTCAACACTAAGGACAGAGAAAAGAGCAATGGTTGAAGTCTGTGGTGTTGTTACTTTTAACAGAAGTAGATAGAAGAAGACAATCTTCTACTCTCTGTATGGTAGTAAGAACAGTAGCTTAGGAACATTATCCACCAGAATGTCTAAACCCAACCTGGGTCTCAATCTGGAGATACTATAAAAAAATTCCCAAGAGTGACTCAAGTGAAATTTTAAGCAGTTGCTGAAATGAAATATTTTAGGTCCTAAAGAAAAAATATATATAAATATGGTGCTGCCTGTACAATTTAGGGATATTGAGATATCTCGAAATAGATTCTTCAATTGAGATAAATCTACTCAACCTTTATTATGGATGTATTTAAAATGAACCATGTAATGAGCAAGGAGATAGTTCTGTAAATACATGGAAGAGTATTGACATAATAAAATTACCCTGAAACTTCTTCTATTAAATCAGTAGTAGAACCATTTGAAAACTTAACCAATATAGAAATATATTCCATACGTGTGTTATAAGGCAGAAAGCACAAACCCTATGAGGTAGACAACTGTCCCATGAAATTCTGGTTATAAATGGAAATTGATGATAAATCTGAACAACATTTATATAAAAAATACAAAAAAAAAAACAAATTGGGTTCGTTATGGAAGAGTCATAACCAGCTGCCCATCAATTTCACTTTTTTATCTTTTCCGCATGTGGTTGGTTTAATGTTAACCATAAAGAAGTTGAGACATAAAAAAATTAAGCAGGCATAAAATGACTAGATAGACATTGAATATTGTTAAAGGCGGGAGATGACAAATTTAAGCCCCGCAGTAGGAATTAAGTATGCTAACTCAACAGTATAGTCATATACTTTCCTATAGTTAAGACTGGAAATATTGAAAATTTCGTTATATAATCCCACGAGATGGGAACATTATTTTATAGAACAAGTCTAAAAATGACATGATGAATAACTGAAGGCTTTAACATAGTCAATCACTATCCTTCGGTATCACGATAAAATCAGTATATTATGCTGAGAACTAATTCAAATCAAATTAACCCGAAAATGCAATACATATATCTATATCAATCCGGAATATATGTTCAATGTTTCCACGACACAACAGTAGCATCAGAAGCATAACGTGTCTCGGCATAAATGCCGAATAAAACCACTGTTAAACACAACAGAACTTAGAACTCAGGGATGACTATCGCCGATGATAAAAACCGTTCTCAGTGCGAATTAGAAGCAAATTTTTATCCATTATATGTCTGAAATTGACAAAACCAAATGTCTATAGCAAGTAATGATGGAATCGTTCCATCACGAAAATTTCAGGAACCGAATTCCTACCATCAAGCATTTCATCTGGAAGTTATCTGAGTTATGTAAATACCACGAATACCGACCTGTAAGTATAAGTAGAAGTTTTAAATTAGTACATGAAGCAACCTGTGCGAGAATTCCGCGTAGTTGAGGCTAGGATATACACAAGGAAGGAAGTGAACAGATGAAAGACTTCACCTCTGTAATACGACCTGGCACCTGAACATAGAAGAGAAGATGTATTATAAATCTGCGAAAATGTGATGGCAGGAAAATTCAAGTGCGTATATCAATTCAAGAAAATGAAAAAAGGTAAAAGTTCAAGTATCACTAACCAGAAACCAACACAAGTTAAAGCCGTCCCCCAACTTAAAAATTACAGCCATTAACATACAATAAAGGATATGTAACTAAATAAGAAGGAACGAAAAATCGAACCGCAAGGGTAGTACCTGAACGCCGAGATATTGCGGAGCGAAAGCTCTTCTGCAAGACGCTCCCAGGAACCGGGGTTATACCACGTAAAGGAGAAATTTTAGTTCACTGTAAACGAAATTGTTATACTCTTAAAATTTCCTAGACACTGGAAAAAACGTCTGATGAAAAGATTGAAAGAAATTTCGTAATAGTAAAATGATTTCAGTTAAATGACTATCGAACTAAATAAAAACCCTGAACAAACAAGTTACCTGTGTTTGAAGCCAGAAGTACCCACGATTTCCGAGTTCAACAGACTGTGGGAGATAATGACCTCAACAGGCCAAGAGACGGCGTGGGGAGAATAGAACATAGGAACCCTCTCTCGAAAAAAAACTCCACTCCTGCATCAAATTGCCGAGCCAAGGAATGGCCGTAGAGCTTGTTCGGAGGGAGAGAAAAGAATAGAGTTATGCAATGTATGTATTAAAGAACAACTGTAACCATAATCAACCAAAACCCTAACATGCCAACGCCATACACTTGTCGTGATCACAACGATGGTCATGGGGATCGATAAACTCGGCAAACCTGAAACAATTAAATTCCGAGCATACTTTCTCCATAGCTGTCAACAAGAGTAGGTAACGTACTGATGAAAAATTTAATAGGCAACAGTCTCAAAAATGCTTGGGTGGGAATGGCATATCGTTCAAAACGTATAGACATGTGAACCAAAGCCGATGTGGCATAACATTTATTAAATTTTTACCCCAGACTTTTAACGCCAAGATCTGGCCAAGCCAACGTACATAAAACGAAATGATGAACCTCGAAAATGATACCAGAGTTCAGACCGAAATAAATGAAAACCCTTATGGTCTTAAACGAAGATCTATTTGTGTACTATGCTGTCCGAGTTGTATGATCGTTGTGTACAAACGTTACAATTATATTATGCCTTACGTTTTATATAACGTGGTTAGGAAGCCATACCATAATGCTTGTCACTGTTATGGTTAGTGCATTGTACACTTTTATGGTTAGTACATTGTATACGAGGTTAAGTTATAGACATATGTATATATATAAGAAATATATATATCATATGCCTATATATAAATTATATGGGAATGATCGTTATCATATGTGAAAATTATATCATATATCATATCTCTCATGTCTCCCTTTTTCCAACAAAATTTTTTTTTTCTATATATGTGATTGACTTGTCTTTAATGGTTGAATCTAATTCATCTTAATGGACCCTTAATTGTATATGAATATCTTTGATTTATCTCATATGATAATTTTTTATTTAACTTCCATAAAATATAAGACAACCCTTATATTTTTATAATACCCTCGTTAAGTCATTCTGTCCCGTCAATACCTCGATTGGAATTTTTTTTCAGTTTCACCACATCCAAATTTCAATTTCGGCCTTTACATAATTCTGATCTTTTTGAAGGTTTGGGGGGTGTCGTGCTATTGGAGAGGGGTGTTATTCCACTTACCATGGTTACGCCCCATGTATGGCTATGGTGTGAATATGTTTGATAACGTTTCATTTTCTCACTTGAATATATATCAGATATAAAGGACCCATATATGGTCGACCAATGTATGCTTGTCAACCTCTGTCCTACGTCTCTGTGGCATGAAGAATTAATTTGTTTTACCCAAACCGAGTACCTTGACTTGATATGAGTTCAGTGTGAAGTAGCCACGTAGATTTATGAAATCGAGTTTTGTATATCAGAGATTTGTGCCAGCTATGGCCTTCATGCGTTTGGGGATTGTCGATGCGTTTTAATTGCATGATAATCCGACTCTGAGTTGTTCAACTGACATATGATACTAACCGTACGATTTCCTACGCTGGAGTTAAATGTTTTGATCTCCATCGGGATTTTCATGAGTCCTTGTCTGTGCGTTTTCTTTTATTTCGGAAACCCTAGAACGCAATTCCTATGTTGAATTGACATCGGGCTGATATCAAGCGACGAGCTAGGGTTTCAACCGACACAATTTTTTTTTCCAGCCTTGTTATCTTTCAGGTTATTCGTTTCATCTTATTATCCTTTCGCATATGCATCTCTGCTTTTCCCTCCACTCCACGAAGTGCCGCAACGCAGGAGGATGTTTAGCAGTGCGTGGTTCTGGCTTCCAGCGGAAAGGTAACCAAGTTCACATTTAGAAATTTTTTTTCAATGGTCGATGGCTTTCAGATTTGATGATGTATATTCTATGAGTTTTTTTGTTGGTTGCCAGGATGACGCCTTCTCCGAACACGCGTTGGATTGTTTCCCAAGTCCGCAGACTCCAACCCACTGCGTTCTATGTCTACGCTTCTCCCTTTTGCATCTGCGTTCTACAATTGGGTGAGGGTTTTTGAACTTCGACTGACAGCTTGAGCGGTTTCAAGGCGGAGTCACTTTGAACTCATTATGGGTAAGTGAAACTCCCCCTGTGTTTACTTGTTTGTGATAGCTGTGTATACCGATATATAAAAACCAATTGCATTCTATTTTCTACAGGTACCATTCGCTACGATGGACGCCATTCTTCTATTTTTCTCCAGGGTGTCTATTCGCTCCTCATCACTTGTACAGGTAACCCTGGTTCCCGCCATTTCCATATCATACCATCTACTGGTCTATCGACTCGATTTTTTTTTTGCTTGTGCCTCTTCAAATGCATATGGTGTTTTTGTTTTCAGGTGACGTGAGCACGCTGGCAAGCGTAATTCCTGACCATTGTCGTTTTTCATTTCCTCTGGCAACGACCTAGTCCTTCCTTTGATGCCCCTAATCTCCCTTTCAGGGGTTTCGTCTTACTGTGTACACAGTTGACATCCCACCAACTATGTTAAGTTTTTTTTTTTCATTTTTCCATTGTTTTACGTTGCAGGGTATGACTGTCATAGCAGTCAACGTTGTATCAAGACTATATGATACTGGTTTTTAAACCCAAATTGCGCAGACATCGCACCACATTTCTATTCGATTTAATTTATGTATTTAATGTCATGGAACCCATCCGAATGGACAATGAATTATGCGCACCCTTTGGTTTTATTTATTATTTTTTTTTAAATCGAGGACTGTCATAAGGCTGGCCTCACTCTTTATTTTTCAGTTTATGGGTTATGATAGTCGTTCATGAAAATCGATAGCCGTCACTTCCCTCAACTACATATTCTCTCCTACAGGTTTTCTCTCGTTATATACTTTTGTGTTGTCTCGCACTAGAAGGATAACCTATCATTACTCTGTATGACATGCTTGCGCACCATATTGGTTACCTTCTGAAATTTCGTTTTATTTATTTCTATTATGTTCTGCTGTTCTTGTGGTAATTACCTTGTTTTCCTGGCTCAATTAGTTTAGATAATATAAGTCTCAGAAGATGTCGGTGATGACTGTGCTACCCACCGATATAGATCTTTTTTTTTTGTGTAGATCGCTATTGTAAATCAATGATTCCCTAACTGAAAGTGCTTTCGTGTCATACTTAGTTTCTCGTTTCTTCTTTGGAGATTTATCTTGAGGACGTGTAGTAGATAAAAGTATTCATTCAGTTTTATATGGGTTTCTAAAATCATTGCCAGTACAGTTATATGCAATTATACATGTAAGGCATGAATATTATTAAATTTTTTTCCTGCATAGATAGAGATGTTTATACACCAGATAAATGGTCTAATTTTGTTGTGTCTAGAGATATACTGTTCACTACATTAATAGCACGGGATCTCATTTCTAAGGTTTAATGGACAACAATAAATTTCTCCAGATATAACTACTGTAATACAATTTCTGACAGTCCTATTATAGGTTTTCTTCTGGTCCTGCCTTCTTTAGGAATTGCATTTTTCTTGTGATAACTAATACTCAAATAACTTTTTACTATGCCAAAGACTTCTTACAATTCCAAATTTTTAAGATAATATTTACAGATGCTTGAACAGTACTAGGAACTTCTGCATATAAAATTTACTTCCTGTATACCTCTATTATCAGATGAGGAATGTACAAATTTCTAGTGCAGGCTAAGTTTTTTTTCAATTTAACTATGAATTCTCATATGCACATGTTGATCTGGTTATAGTAATTCTCCTTTTGCTCTATTTTATTCTTGCTCATAGAGTGTATTAACATAGGAGAAGCAGATGGAAATAATTTTCAAGTATTGTATTCTGTGGACATATAAGTATCCCTAGATCTGAACATAGATGGTTTAGAAATTCTAGTGGATTCTATTTCCCACAGATAATGTCTACAACTATAAAGAGTTATGAAGGTGAATACCTTCTACTGATTCTGTTAAATGTAGCATTTACAGTATAATATAAGACAAAACTTTATATGTATCCAATTCATTCTGAAGTAAATAAATCAACAGGTAAGTAGAATCACATACCACTCAGCAAAATGACCAACCTCCCAACCTTAGAGCTCTATTTTTCTCCCAGAACTCACCCCCGAGCTGAGATCCCCTCCACCACGGACCAACCTCAATCTGTTTAGGAGTAGCTTATTTAAGCTATTGTTCCCCAAAGCATGTTTCTAATTCTGCGTCCAGAAACTCAGGATGTTTTTCTTCCTGTTTTCCTAGGCTTCCCAATTTAGGGATTCTTTAAAGCTGTTTTATGCTTTTCCTCAGGTTTCCCAGCTTTTTACCTCTTCCCAACTACTCTCCTCATCATTGGGGAAATTCAGATTTTTCCTCAAAAATCTAAATTTAAAACTTATTTTCTTTCAAGGATTTTTGAAAGATTGTGGGGAAATATTTGCCTCATCCATCCTCACAAATTTAGCAAATGATCTCATCATCTCATTTTTGGTCAATCTGCACCACAATACTTTATTCATTTCCTCAATAAAATGTTTAATTACATTCACAAAATAATTATCCTCTGGGGTCCACTCCCCTTAGGATGTAAAGTTCAAGTATCTAACTTTCAAAAGAATTCACATGAATTGGGGGTGTTACATATTCCCCCTCTGAAAATAAACACCGTCCTCGGTGTTGTTATTCAACTACTAGAGTTTATTTTGCAAACAAAAATGGATATTTTTCCATCATTTTAGTCTCTCGTTCCCAGGTAGCTTCTTCAGCAGTAAAGTGCTTCCACTGCACCTTTACTCTTGCTACCGTTTTTCTTCTCAATTCAATTTCTTCCTGCTCCAATATTTGAAGCGGTTCTGGCAGAAACTCCCCTTCTGGTTCCACCTGTACCACATTCCAATAAACTATGTGAGAAGCATCATGCACATATCTTTTTAATAATGAAACATGAAAGACATCATGAACTCTAACATGGGGTGGTAAGGCCAGCTTGTAAGCCACTGGTCCCACCCTTTCTAATATTTCAAAGGGACCACAGTATCTAGGGGCCAATTTTTCACAAATCCTAGCACAAAGGGTGCTCTTTTTGGGTTTAATACGCAAATACACATGCTCCCCAACTTTAAATTCTCTATGCACTCTTTTCTGATCTGCATAAATCTTCTGGCGATCTTGTGTTGTCTTGATGTTCTTTTGTATCTTTTTGACAATTCCTTCCATTTCTTGTAAAGCATCTGGTCCCAACATTAGCTTGTCTTCTAGCTAACTCCAGCTCAAAGGAGTACGACACTTCCTTCCATACAGTGCTTCAAATGGACTCATTTTGATGGAGGATTGATAGCTGTTATTATAAGCAAATTCAGCTAAATGTAAGAAATCTTCCCACTTTGTGGGTCTATCCATGACATACATTCTCAGCATGTCCTCCAAAATTTGATTAGTTATTTCCATTTGAACATCAGTCTGAGGGTGGTAGGCAGTGCTAAAATTTAATTTAGTGCCCATTCCTCCAAATAATCCCCTCCAAAAGACTGCTGTAAATTTAGCATCCCTATCAGAAACAATCACCTTAGGGACCCCATGGAGTCTTACTATCTCCTTCAGGAACACATTCGCTACTTGATCTGTTCCAAAGGTGGATTTCACTGGTATAAAGTGAGCAACTTTGGTTAAAGTGTCTACTACTACAATTATAGAATCATGCTGGTATTTAGTTTTGGGTAATCGTGTAATGAAGTCCATGGAAACAGTGTCCCACTAACATTCTGCAATGGGCAAAGGGTTCAGAAGGCCGGCAAGATGCTGATGTTCCACCTTAACTAACTGACATTCCATGCATCTGCTTAAATATTCTGCTACCTCTCTCTTCATTCCTGGCCAGAACAACTTCTTTTTCAGGGTTGTTAACATCTTCTGATAGCCTGGGTGTCCTGCATAAGGTTGTTTGTGGTACTCATCCAGAATTTCTCTTTTTAAAGAATCTACATTGGGAATATACAATCTGTTCTTATAACAAATCAGCCCTTTTTGGTTTTGGGAAAAATCAGTTTTCACCTTTTTCTGTAATTTCACCAAAATTGTTTCATAATTTGGGTCTTGGTTGGCAACCTTACTCACCAACTCTTATACATCTATCTGAGCACTACTTCCAATATTATTGATATGCTGACAAGCATTTCTGCTCAATGCATCAGCAACTTTATTCTCCTTCCCTCTAATATGCTTTATATCCATGTCAAACTCACTTAAAAAGGACAGCCATCCTGCTATATTTTAGCATTCAATTCAGTTTGAGAAAAGAAATATTTGAGGCTAATATTATTAGTCATCAATGTAAATCTTTTCCCGCGTATAGTTCCGCCACATTTTCAAAGCATGAATAACAACCGCTAATTCTAAATCATAGGCACTATAATTCTGCCTCAAGTATCTTCGCCTGATTCATGTGCAATCACCGTAATTTTCCCGTAAAGAACTCCTCCCAATCCTTCTACATGCATCCGTACATACCGTAAATTCTTTATCGTAGATCCCAATCTTCAGTATAGGGGCTGTAGTAAGTTTCAGTTTTAATTGGTCGAAACTATTTTTGCATTTTTTAGTCCATTCAAACTTGACACCTTTCCTTTGTAAGGAAGTGATGCGATGTGCTATGGCAGAAAATCTCCCCACAAATCTGCGATAATAGTCGGTAATCCCCATGAATGATCTAATTGATGAAACATCAGCGGGTACTGGCCATTCTTTTATAGCCTTTATCTTCTCCCGGTCAACAGCAAGGCCTTGTTCAGAAATAATATGACCCAAGTATTGGATCTTGTCCTTATAGAACTCACATTTGTTTCGAATTTAGTACATAGTCGATTTTCCTTTAGAGTTTGCAATACTATCCTCAAGTGTTCTTTATGTTCCTCCTCACTTTTTGAGTAAATTCAGATATCATCTATGAACATAACGACAAATTTATCCAAGTACTTCTTTAACACACTGTTCATTAGACACATAAATGTGGCAGGGGCATTTGTCAACCCAAAAGGTAGGACTACAAATTCGTAGTGACCATACCTGGTTTGAAAGGCTGTTTTGCTGATGTCTTTTTCTTTAATTCTAAGCTAGTGATAATCAGTTCTTAAGTCAATTTTTGAAAATACTGAAGCTCCTCTCACTTGATCAAAAAGATCATCAATTCTAGGCAAAGGATATCTATTTTTAATGATCAACTTATTCAGTTGACGATAATCAATGCACATCCTGAAAGTTCCATCTTTCTTTTTCATGAACATCATCGGTGCTCCCCAAGGAGACACACTCAGTCCGATGTATCCTTTATCTAGCAGTTCTTGTAATTGCATTTTCAGTTCCATAAGTTCAGGAGGACTCATTCGATAAGGCGCTTGGGAGACAGGTGTTGCTCCTGGCACCAGATTGATTGAGAAATCAATCTCTCTGTTGGGGGGAAGATGAGGAATTTCCTTTGGAAAAACTTCCTTGAATTCTATTATTACCGGTACAGCATCCAATAATTCCTCTTCAGTTTTCTATTATGTTTCTTCCACATGCACTGCATAAACTTGGTATCCTTTTCTAGCTGTTCTTTTTAATTGCAATGCTGAAATTTGTCTTATAGAAATAGGTTTTTATTTCCCTTTTAGAATAAAAGGTTTCCCTTCCTCATCTACACAATGCAAAGTTTTATCCCAGCAGTTCATCAAGGCTTTCTTCTTTTCCAGCCAGTCCATTCCTATCAATAGATCATATGACCCTAAGGGTAGAATGTTCAAATTTACTTCTGTTCAAAACTCATTTAATTGAATTTCTGTTCCGGGCAGTTTATGTGTTACCTTTCGCTCTGGGCACATTGCGCTAACCATGACTATTGAAAATTTTCTGAAGTGGTTACATTTTTCTACAATTCCAGGACTAATGTAACTCAAAGAAGCACCTGGATCAATCAAAACAGTAATAGGTAGGTCATAAATCTTACCCTCCATTTCCACCATGGTTGCTTGATGTTCTGCTTGCCGATTTTCCAAGGCTGCACTGATAGTTGGTATATTTCTGGCTATGTCATTTAATGTTGTCGCTTCTCGCTCTCTCCTGATCATATGAATGTTTCGATGAGGACAGTCCCTCAAAAGATGGGGTTCTCCACAGCCCCAACATTTCAAGGGCTCCTTCATTCTGACTGTCCCTTCCTTTTTATTGTGTCCATCTATTGGTTTCGATGCCACCTGAGACTGTGCAGTTTGACTTTCTTTGGGTTTACCAAACGTTTTCCGCTGATGATCTCTGCCAAAATTCTTCAAATAAGCTGGTTTCTATTTTCTTCCTTTGAATTCATTCTTACTTACCCAACTTTTTCCTTGGTCAGTTTTTCCTTTGAACTGTTGGTAACATAATCTGGCTTTTCTAATAGCTTCGTCCATTGTTTTTGGGTTGTCAAACTCAATTTTCTCTTTGTATACAGCAGGCAAACATTTCAGAAACCTCTGTACTTTTGCCTTTTCTTCCCTTATGTAGGGTACATATTTCAGTAGATTGGTAAATTTAGTAACAAACTCATCGATAGTGAGTTGTCCCAATCTAAGCTCATGAAATTATTTTGCTTTGTCATCATAGTAACGCTCATTCAAGTAGCGATTCTTGAATTTAGCCTAGAAATCTTCCCAAGTGACCATATTTTCATCAATGGCATGCACCATCTTTGTCTCCTCCCACCACAAAGTAGCCTTACCTTGTAGATGGTAGACAGCTAATCTGGCCTTCAGATTGCTTTCATATTCATAAACCTAGAAATACTTAATCATATTCAACAACTAGGCTTCAGCATCTTCCTCCTTCTCCCCATCATAGGAGGGAGGTTTGATTTTCTGGAATTCCCCTTGTAATTCCTTTTTCTGCTTATTCTGATGCCTAATAGCATCTTCCTCATCAAATTCATCAGTTTTCCTCTTTCCGGAACCTTCGCCTTCCTGGCTGTTCCGTGAAGTTAATTCCCTGATGAGCTTTTCCTGCTCTTCACTGGCTAATGACAATCTGTCATTCTGGATTTTTATCTCAGCCAATTCTTGTTGCAATTACCGCAACATAGCCATCATGGCCGCATTGGGATCTGGTGCATTTTCCTCATCACACAGATCGACATAAGTTTTTCCACCTTCTTCCATTCTATCACCCCACTGTACACTACATAGCACATGTCAGTGAAAAGAAAAGAAAAAAAAATTTCACAACAATAAAATTATATAGTGAGTACACAGCAACCGGGAGCACAAAGTCACCAGCCCAGTTTTATAACTTGGGCTCTGATACCATTTGTCATGTCTCCCTTTTTCCAAAAATTTATTTATTTTTTATATATGTGATTGACTTGTCTTTCATGGTTGACTCTAATTCATCTTAATAGACCCTTAATTGTATATGAATATCTTTGATTTATCTCATATGATAATTTGTTATTTAACTTCCATAAAATATAAGACAACCCTTATATTTTTATAATACCCTCGTTAAGTCATTTTGTCCCGTCAATACCTCGATTCAAATTTTTTTTCAATTTCACCACATCCAAATTTCAATTTTGGCCTTTACATAATTCTGATCTTTTCGAAGGTTTGGGGGGTGTCGTGCCATTGGAGAGGGGTGTTATTCCCCTTACCATGGTTACGCCCCATGTATGGCTATGGTGTGAATACGTTTGATAACGTTTCATTTTCTCACTTGAATATATATGAGATATAAAGGACCCATATATGGTCGACCAATGTATGCTTGTCAACCTCTGTCCTACGTCCCTGTGGCATGAAGAATTAATTTTTTTTACCCAACCCGAGTACCTTGACTTGATACGAGTTCAGTGTGAAGTAGCCACGTAGATTTGTGAAATCGAGTTTTGTATATCAGAGATTTGTGCCAGCTATAGCCTTCATGCGTTTGGGGATTGTCGATGCATTTTAATTGCGTGATAATCTGAATCTGAGTTGCTCAACTGACATATGATACTAACCGTACGATTTCCTATGCTGGAGTTAAATGTTTCGATCTCCATCAGGATTTTCATGAGTCCTTGTCTGTGCGTTTGATTTTATTTCGGAAACCCTAGAACGCAATTCCTATGTTGAATTGACACCAGGCTGATATCGAGCCACGAGCTAGGGTTTCAACCGACACAAATTTTTTTTCCAGCCTTGTTATCTTTCAGGTTATTCGTTTCATCTTATTATCCTTTCGCATATGCATCTCTGCTTTTCGCTCCACTCCACGAAGTGCCGCAACGCAGGAGGATGTTTAGCAGTGCGTGGTTCTGGCTTCCAGCGAAAAGGTAACCAAGTTCACATTTAGAATTTTTTTTTTCAATGGTCGATGGCTTTCAGATTAGATGATGTATATTCTATGAATTTTTCTGTTGCTTGCCAGGACGACGCCTCCTCCGAACACGCGTTGGATTGTTTCCCAAGTCCACAGACTCCAACCCACTGCATTCTATGTCTACGCTTCTCCCTTTTGCATCTGCGTTCTACAATTGGGTGAGGGTTTTTGAACTTCGACTGACAGCCTGAGCGGTTTCAAGGCGGAGTCACTTTGAACTCGTTATGGGTAAGTGAAACTCCCCCGGTGTTTACTTGTTTGTGATAGCTGTGTATACTGATATATAAAAACCAATTATATTCTATTTTCTTTAGGTACCATTTGCTACGATGGATGGATGTACAGGTAACCCTGGTTCCCGCCATTTCCATATCATACCATCTACTGGTCTATTGACTCGATTTTTTTTTTGCTTGTGCCTCTTCAAATGCATATGGTATTTTTGTTTTCAGGTGACGTGAGCATGCTGGCAAGTGTAACTCCCGACCATGCTCGTTTGCCATTTCCTCTGGCAACGACCTAGTCGTTCCTTTGATGCCCCTAATCTCCCTTTCAGGGGTTTCATCTTACTGTGTACACAGTTGACGTCCCACCAACTATGTTAAGTTTTTTTTTTCGTTTTGCCATTGTTTTACGTTGCAGGGTATGACTGTCATTGCAGTCAAAGTTGTATCAAGACTATATGATACTAGTTTTTAAACCCAAATTGCGCAGACATCTCACCACATTTCTATTCGATTTAATTTATGTATTTAATGTCATGGAACCCATCCGAATGGAAAATGAATTATGCGCACCCTTTGGTTTTATTTATTATTTTTTTTAAAATCGAGGACTGTCATAAGGCTGGCCTCGCTCTTTATTTGTCAGTTTATCGGTTTTGATACTCGTTCATGAAAATCGATAGCCGTCACTTCCCTCAACTACATATTCTCTCCTACAGGTTTTCTCTCGTTATATACTTGTATGTTGTATCGCACTAGAAGGATAACCTATCATTACTGTGTATGACATGCTTGTGCACCATATTGGTTACCTTCTGAAATTTCGTTTTATTTATTTCTATTATGTTCTTCTGTTCTTGTGGTAATTACCTTGTTTTCCTGGCTCAATTAGTTTAGATAATATAAGTCTCAGAAGATGTCGGTGATGACTGTGCTACCCACCGATCTAGATCTTTTTTTTTTTGTGTAGATCGCTATTGTAAATCAATGATTCCCTAACTGAAAGTGCTTTCGCGTCATACTTAGTTTCTCGTTTCTTCTTTTGAGATTTATCTTGAGGACGTGTAGTAGATAAAAGTATTCATTCAGTTTTATATGGATTTCTAAAATCATTGCCAGTATAGTTATATGCAATTATACATGTAAGGCATGAATATGATTAAATTTTTTTCCTGCATAGATAGAGATGTTTATACACCAGATACATGGTCTAATTCTGTTGTGTCTAGAGATATACTGTTCACTACATTAATAGCATGGGATCTCGTTTCTAAGGGTTAATGGACAACAATAAATTTCTCTGGATATAACTACTGTAATACAATTTCTGACAGTCCTAATATAGGTTTTCTTCTGGTCCTGCCTTCTTCAGGAATTGCATTTTTCTTGTGATAACTAATACTCAAATAACTTTTTACTATGCCAAATACTTCGTACAATTCCAAATTTTTAAGATAATATTTACAGATGCTTGAACAGTACTAGGAAATTCTACATATAAAATTTACTTCCTGTATACCTCTATTATCAGATGAAGAATGTACATATTTCTAGTGCAGGCTATGTTTTTTTTTCAATTTAACTATGAATTCTCATATGCACATGCTGATCTGGTTATAGTAATTCTCCTTTTGCTCTATTTTATTTTTGCTCATAGAGTGTATTAACATAGTAGAAGCAGATGGAAATAATTTTCAAGTATTGTATTCTGTGGACATATAAGTATCCCTAGATCTGAACAGAGATGGTTTAGAAATTCTAGTGGATTCTATTTCCCACAGATAATGTCTACAACTATACAGAGTTCTGAAGGTGAATACCTTCTACTGATTCTTTTAAATGTAGCATTTACAGTATAATATAAGACAAAACTTTATATGTAGCCAATTCATTCTGAAGTAAATAAATCAACAGGTAAGTAGAATCACATACCACTCAGCAAAATGACCAACCTCCCAACCTTAGAGTTCTATTTTTCTCCCAGAACTCACCCTCGAGCTGAGATCCCCTCTACCACAGACCAACCTCAATCTGTTTAGGAGTATCTTATTTAAGCTATTATTCTCGAAAGCATGTTTCTGATTCTGCGTCCAGAATCTCAGGATGCTTTTCTTCCTGTTTGCCTAGGCTTCCCAATTTAGGGATTCTTTAAAGCTGTTTTATGCTTTTACTCAGCTTTCCCAACTTTTTACCTCTTCCCAACTACTCTCCTCATCATTGGGGAAATTCATATTTTTCCTCCAAATTCTAAATTTAAAACTTATTGTCTTTCAAGGATTTTTGAAAGATTGTGTGGAAATATTTGCCTCATCCATCCTCACAGATTTAGAAAATGATCTCATCATCTCATTTTTGGTCAATCTGCACCACAATACTTTATTAATTTCCTCAATAAAATGTTTAATTACATTCCAAAATAATTATCCTTTGGGGTCCACTCCCCTTAGGATGTAAAGTTCAAGTATCTAACTTTCAAAAGAATTCACATGAATTGGGGGCATTACATATGCATATATATCATATGCCAAAACCAAGCATATAAATTGGAAAGTCAATTATACCTCAAGATAAAGGTTAGGACCCGATTTGAGACATAGTTTTGGAAATACATCCTAGTCAATAAGATATTAATGCCATGATGAAAAAATAAAAAAAATTAGTGCTAATAGAGGTACATTACAAATACACACATGAAGAATGCATTCATACACATAAAAATAATACAAGTAAACAAGACACATATGAATGTAGCAAAGAGTAGATTCATACACACAAACAATAAATTCATACACATACAAGAATACAACTAAATAACACACATTAGAATGTGGCAAAGAACAGATTCATACACACATGAAGAAGACATTCATACACATAGAGGGAATGCAAGTAAAAAAGACACACTACCAAATAATATATTCATACACATGAAGAAGAAATTCATAGACATACAAAAATACAAGTAAAGAATAGATTCATACAAACACAAAAAAATACAAGTAAACAACACACATCAATTGCAACAAAGAATAGATCCATATACATACAAGTAAAAAATTCTCATACAAATGAAACCACCACTTTAACACTCAAGGCGTACCCAAACAACATATGCATATACATACAAATAAACAATGAAAGAATACTCAAAAGCATGCATAATGAGATATTCATAAACATAGAAGAATAGACACTCCAAAGAAGTACATGCTACTAATGCAAACCTCTAGATAATACATTCACATATATCATAGAGAAATAGATATCCTATTCATTAGTGCATACCAAAACAAAAATATCAACAAATAATTTCTAACTATCTAAATGCAACTAATAAAAACACCATTTCAATTCTCAAAATAATACATCCATATACATACAAAATAAAGAATCCAAAACATACATTATAACTCAGAATACATATATATTAAATTTAATATAATAAAACTATAAAAATATTTAAATAATGGTAAACACTCTAAATATATTGAATAAATTCATAAAAATAAATAATAAAATTATTTAAATATTTAATATATTAGTATTTAATTTAAACCTATAAAAATATAAATATGTAAATATTAAAAAATATTTATCTATATATATGAAAAGGAGGAAAAAAATATAATATAAATATCTTAATAACATACTTATAATAAAAATATATAATTAAAAATAAAATCAAAATCTTAAAAAAATCAAAATAAAAACCAAAAAAAATGTAAATTAAAAAATATAAATAAATTTAAGTTATAATTTTATATAATGTATGTGAATAAGAGTGATTTTGTCATTTTTGTGGAATTTTTTGTGGAATGTGTTGGGAAGATGTTTAAAACATTGTAAAAATGTTAAATGATTTATGTGAATAAGAGTGATTTTTCCATTTAGGTGTATGTGGGAGAATGTTTAAAACATTGAAAAAATGTTAAATGGACTGTGAATAAGAGTGATTTTTCCATTTAGGTGTATGTGGGGGAATGTTTAAAACTTGTTTCTTATAGATGGGGTGGACACATTAAGAAAAAAATTATATCTCTTGTATATAAGAGAGAATAGTTAACATAAAAATACACCTTGTGATCCCAATATAGGGATAAGGTTCAAAAATACATTGATTCCCTCCATTATATCATACATTGTATGAAATGTGATGTTTTTTTTTTCAATCTTTTCATATATATATCTATTTGCTAGTTTGTTCACAAATCGACATGACAAACTAGTGGCTTGAGAAACTTTGACCTAAGGGAATCTAAACTATAGAAAAACAAACCAATGAGAACACCTATCCTTGGCCACACCAACCCATACTTATATATTGATTTGTTCCTGTGTGGCATCAAATGAGTGGCCTTTTCACCATGGAGTGCCTTAACAAAACACCTTATCACATATTGCTCTATGGTCCATGGGCTCATATGAAATGTGAGTTATATTTTCTCACCTATGTTTCTTTAAATAATATTATTACCTGTACATATAATAATCCTAATCCATCACACCAAATGTACACCTTTGAACCTCACATTGCAATTTCTACTAAAATGGGGTTAGAAATGACCACCCTTGACATTATAATGTAGTTTGAGAAGATGCAATGAGAAAGATACAATTTGCAATATCTTATATATAATATGATATTTTTGTGGGTTTAAAATGCCTACAAAGTATATTTCAATGGAATCTGCATGATATTTACATGTGTACTTACAATCAAAACATAGATTGAAAAAGTGAACTATCATATTCACTCACTTAGGATCCCTAGGCTTTTAATGTTTTATAAAAATTACTTTATTTAATTGTTTCAGGAGCTAAATTTACTTCCCCCTCACCATCATTTAACCTAAATATTGTTGTAAAGGGTGTAAAGAAATGTTGTAAGGGACTATAAGGAGAAATAATTATAAATATGAAATTTAATATTTGTTCAATATTCAACTACACACATTAGCACACCATGTGTAGTGTCAGGTTGCATTTGAATAAGGTTTCTCTTTCAAAGTTCACGACTTCATATAATTAGTGATATTCATCCAAGAAAAAAAATCCATGGAACTTGATAATTATCATGATGAAGAGGACACGATGACAATGCTGAATGAAACATTAATAATAATATTTTTTCCATGGGTGGTATTAGGAGTATCCATAGAAAATGGAAAATGTAATATACCTACCAGAAATAAATAACTGCCCCACTGAATTTGACTGAATCTCCTCATAACAACATTCAGGGAGTAGGAGGCTTCACTAAACCTTTTGGTAATATGACTAATCCTCCAAATGAAATCATCGCTAAAACTAAAACTTCCCTCTTACCCAAATTCAACCTACTTGACAAAAGGATATGAAAAGAAACACTTTCATGTGAGGAATTAAAAAAATCCCAGTGATGACTTCTTTACCAACACAACTTCACATTAAAAAATTTTGCATCGAACTCTCTCAGGTTCCTTTCGACCTTCACTTCTCCAACAACCATAAGCACCCAAAGGACACTTCTTGCATCATAGCTTGGTATGAATATGTGGGAAAAATTAAACAAACAATCGACTTCATCGCAAGCTCATCGTTGACACTTGGATACAAAAAAATAATTGTCTCCATCAGTTATCAATTGAATCTCATCCTTCATTTTATTTTAAAATTTTGGTTTGAGAATATCTCATCCTTCCTTTAATTTTAAAAATTATATTGAAGAACATATATCATGTAGTGTAGAGTTTTACACTATCATAGAAAGAAACAAATAACTTGTTTATAGAGTTAATCTTGAAAATAAATTTTGACACTTCACAATATTACAATTTTTATCTTATGATATATGTGGATTGATCCACTATCATAATTGCAAGCTTCTCATTGTTGTTGTAGTCACTCATTCTTACAGAATAATAGGTTATTGAATTATTTTTAGAATCCATAGGCTTCCAGGTTATTATTTTCCACGTTAAAGGTATTCATCCCCGTTGATTAATCATAGTTTTTAACTTTAGGTGAGGAGGATGTAGGGAAAAACTGTAAATTATTATTTTGGAAAAATGTTGTTTCCATGGCACAAAAGTAGCAGCCCTTGGCTAGTTTCTACTTGTTATTAGGAGCCCTACAGTGAAACTCTAGTTACATTTTAATATTTTATGGATGTTACATTCTAATATTTTAAGAAATACACGTGGGTTCTATAAAGCAAAGCCACGTACATACATGAGTATAGAGAAGAGAAAGCATGTACAGTTTCCACACTATGGTATTCTAAATACGAGGGGTCCTTAAAATGGTATTGGACCTTAGTATTGTGTCCAAAAATAGATATTTTATTCCTTCAAATAATAACATCAACATTAGTTTCATTTTGACCCATGGTATTGGTTAAGGCCTAAGCTATACAAGGAGATGAATATCAAAGTGTTTTGAGTGCAAGTGACGAGTATTTGTTGAATAGTTTAATCTAAAGCAATTGTGCATGGTACATGTTATTGATGAGTATTTTATCTCAAATAAGTGTGCACCCAGGAATATGATAATGGATCATATCCAATAGATATGAAATGATTATACATTGATAATTTACGTGTGGATTGTTTTGGTTTGTGATATTAATGTTTGATCCATGTTTTATTATGTATGCAGAAATATGGGTTCTTTTTTAAAGGTCTGATGTGCAACGAAGGTATAAGTCAATAATTGTAGATCTGTATGCGGGTTTGATAAATAAAAGGTGCGTGCATATGCACGTTTGGTAACTGAAAGGTTCTTGCATACGCAGGTCTCATTCTAGTAAGTTGCATGTCGATTCTGTAGTTTGGAGAGATTTGTACACGGGTTTGATTACTGAAGGGAGCGTGTACACACGGAAGTGCGTATATAAAATAATTTTTTCCTAAATATGATATCTGATCATCTTAACTAGTCTTGCAAAGTTTTTTGTTGTATGTCAATGAATTGATACTTGATGATCTTGTTTTAACTATGATGATTGAAGTTATTATGGATTCATATATTAAAGAGTGTTGATGCTGCTATTTTTATGTGATTGAAGATTTGTTATGGCTCTGTGATTATTTCATAATGATTAAGTGGTTATGTAACTTAGTGTCTATTTCATAGTGACAATGATTCAGTTTCAAGGTTCAATGCTTTGAGATCTGTACCTAGGTATACTTCAAGGAAGTCACATACACACACATGTATGCTAAATAATAATAGCATATATATTCTGACATTTTTTTATCATGATTTTTGGTTGGTTCAATGGATCCAATGTGACAATTTATGAAGCTTGGTCTATGGAGGTGTCGAGGGTTAGATACTTTAGTAAAGAGGTTGAAGTTTCCTTCCAGTAGTAGCTGGTACTCATATCAGGGTTTGGAGCTCTTTTATAGTGGTTTTTGGAGAACGAGCGAAGGTTGTAGACTTATGGAGGTGGGTACTTGTGTGATGCTATGAGTCTATGCCAATACAAGATTGTAAGAATTATTTGATCATAATAAAAATAAGACGAAGAAGACAACAAGCGTGGTTTTGTCCCACATTGGGTTCCCCCCTAAAAATACAGGTGTTCATATGTTTTTCTTATGTGTGATGTTTTATTTTGTTCTTATTACATGTCACGTCTCCCAGACCCAGCTTCTTGACCCCTACTCTTCGCAGTCCATCTAGTTGACTTATATATCTATATATATTAGTTTGTATTTCTCAGGTCAGTTTTTTTTTTAGAGTTTTGACCAACTCTAGCCGATCAATAGGCCCTTCCTCAAACTTTCCAGTTTGCAGGCCTTGTAGACTTTCCAACATGATAAAGTTTTAGCATCAAGGTATAGATGTATGCATCCACGTATACATCTATCTATATTCAGTTAACCTTCGTTGCTCCAACTACTTCCCCAGCAGTTTATATGGAAGGTAATTAGATGCTCTTTTCCTAGTACTTTTAATTATACTTACAATCTTCCCTCACACAAACTTTTATCACACAATAGATGTTCAATAGGGTTCTCCCCTTATTTTACTTTTGCAATCATTCAACATGGTTGACCCTCTGGTGCAGATTCAACTATTCCATGGGAAAACTAGGAAACAGATCCTCTTGCTTCAGTCAAATGGAGGTAGAGAATACTGAACTGGATAGTTTAGAATCCCTAGTGTTATATCCTCGTACTTAGGTAGGATTCAACTTTCTGCTTTCATATGTTTACACTTACATTTAATAGAATAATTTAAATTATGAATTCTACAATTATTTTCCTTGTAACACAGCTGACATACTGAACCCCATACTGCTATCATAGGGTTGTTGTTTCCTACTTTCTGTTATTGGTTACAGGGAATTCTGTGCCCTCAATATTTTTATGATAGGTTTAGTTGTTTGGTACTTGCTGCTCATGGGTACTGTTTTGTTAACATTTTCTATCTATACACACAGCAATTACATATTCCTTTAAAAGACAGCAAGCTACACCTGTACATAGTTATTAGATTAGCTGTTCAAATGATCTACCATCTCTAACTTCATTACTACAAGGTACTCATCCCTATAATCCAACCATTTGTCTCTGCTATCAATAGCTTTAGTTTGCAATTACATGAACAAATAATCAATCTAAAATTTGCATAATGATCCATAACATAACAATGCATAAATTGCATAATGAACCATAACATCACAATTCATAAATTGCATAATGAACCATAACATCACAATTCATAAAACAGGAATATATTTAATACAGACTTGCAGAAATCTCCCAAAATTATGCATGCATACCTCTACTATGACCAGTCCACCCAACCTTAGAGTTCGTTTATCTCCAGAACTCACCCCCGAGCTGAGATCCTCCAAGAACAGACTAACCTCAATCTGTTCTGGAGCAGCTTATTTAAGCTGTGCTTTCCCCAAAGCCTGTTTCCAATTCTGCGTCCAGAATTTCAGGATGCTTTATTCCTGTTTAACCTAGGCTTCCCATTTTGGGACTCTTTAAAGCTGCTTTAAGCTTTTCCTCAGCTTTTCCAGCTTTTTCTCACCTCTTCCCAACTACTCCTCTTCATTAGGGAAATTTAGATTTTTTCCTCAAAAATCTAAATTAGAAATAATTTCTTTCAAGGATTTTTGAAAGATTTTGGGGAAAGTCTTTTCCTTTTCCATCACCTCATGGATTAGGCAAGTGATCTCACTTTCTCATCTGGTCATAGTGTATACACAATATTTTATTTATTTTTCATAAATAAATAGTTAACCACATCCACACAATAATTATCCATTGGGGTCCACTCCCCTTTGGATTTATGTTCAAATGTCTCATTTGAAAAGCATAGGACTTAGGGGTGTTACATATTCCCCCTATGAAATTAAACACCGTCCTCGGTGTTGACAACTATCTACTTAGTTTATTTTGAACATAACTATGAATGCTGTTCCATCATCTTAGCTTCTCTGTTCCATGTAGCTTTTCAGCAGTAAAGTGCTCCACTGCACCTTTACTCTAGCTACGATTCGATTTCGCAATTCAATTTCTTCCCGCTTTCATATTTGAAGCGACTCTGGAAGGAAATTCTTCTGCTGGTTCCACCTAGACCACATTCCAATCAATCATGTGAGAAGCATCATGTACAAAAATTAAAAAAAAAAATTTCAACAAGGAGACATGAAACATATCAGGAAATTTAATAAGCAATGGTAGGGCTATTTTATAAGCCATTTGTTTCCCTCCTTTCCAACACCTTCCTCAGTGTTACCCTTTCACGTTGATTTCCAAGTTTGACAAAGATTTATTCTTCGTCCTTGATTAGTTTCCAGCAGAGTAATCTCTTGCTTCTACTCTATTTACTGATGCCTTATGTAGTTGGTTTTCTTCCTACTTCTTTGCAAGAAGTCTGTCGGGAAGATATTTTATTCTGTTTTCTCTGTCCACAATTCATACCAATGTAATTAATGTCATGTACATACAATTTATAATCCACAACAACATTCTGTATTTCCATAACTTAAGAAATTCAGTTATTAGTCAAACCGTTCAGGTTCATAATAGTTTAGTGCACTTTTAGTACACTACTTATCCTTTCTTATATTTTTCAGTGAGATTCTTTCCCCACGCAACTTGGTCCATTTCAGTTTTTCTTGAGTTGCTAGGTGATTTATCTTCACCTTTTTTTTTTTTTTTCCTTGGTTCCAGAGTGTACACTTTCCTGTTACACACTTGACTAAACAATTTTACAACTTTTCATTAGTACTCATAAATGAAAGAAAACAATTGTATCATATGCATGATTATGCTTACTCTTTCTCATTTCATAGCTGTACTTCCAGCATCTTCTCATTGTTTTCTTTTGTTAGTCAATCAATTTAATTAGTAATAACTAGCCTCGTTAATCATCTCTATAATTCAATTCTTACTTCATACACGAATGTTTTTTTTTTTTTCTTCCCCTAACCTCTTTTATGAATTGTATTCCACTAGTCAAAACTTACGTGAATAAATTTGGATATGACGGGTTCCCCCACACCCAAGTCCAACTACATCTCATCTTCTTTTCTCTTAATCGGTAGCTGTGTGATTTCACACTATTTCCGGTCTTTGAATTTACGGCTCAGGAAAATTAAATAAAAATTATCCCAACAAAATTTGATAGTGTGAATAAATGTAATCACTATTATTCATCACATTTGCCAGTATTACTACTTGAGAATTTCAAGATTGAATTTGACACAATTTCCCTTTTTTTCAAAGTATTTCCATAATTTATACATTTACTTCAATTGTTTTTTTTTTTTTTTTCATGCTGTACATATTCCAATGATAATTTGAGGAAATTAACTATGTCCCATTGGATTTTTTTATCCATGTATGCTCATTTTCATAATCATTTTCCCTAGCTAACTCACCTGGGAAAATTTGATTTATCCCTTCATTCATTCATTCATAACTCAATGTAAGGGATCTGCATTACATTATGCAATGTTCCACAATTACTAAACCAACTATTTACTGGGTTTATAACTCATACTTAAGTTTACCACTTCATTATTTTCCATGTATATGAGGCTAAAATATGTTTATCACAAAATACTTTAGTCATGACTTAAATATACTTGTCTTGAACCTCATCTTGGTAATTTTTTCCACATTATACTTTTACCCCTTAATCTACCACAATAGTGTTTATTTCTCTTTTAACCCTATTTAGAGTAATAATATTCCGACCATAGGGTAAAATATGTCCTTCCACTTTACTTGCAACTTTTAAGGTAAATTCACTTTTAATATTCCCTAGTGAATTTTTTTTTTTTCTCCCTTAATCTCGTGGGTATAAGTTGGAAATTTTCTAACTGAACTAAATTATCATGTATGAAGGTATTATATTCATACAACTCAACAAAGTTAACATTATAACAAGATCACCTATCTTTATAATGTTACTTGTAGGTTTAACTTATGTCCCACGTGCAATTTCTTTCATTTTAATCTATCATTTCTCATGATAATGATTATTATTTTATATATATAAATATATATTTTTAATAGTTAATTAAGAATTTACAACTTATATTTAACATACCTCTATTAAATATAAATTGTCATTTTTCTATTATCCCCCTTTCTTTATATACTCCAATATAACTTTTCGTTCTTCTTTTGTTCTAATAATTATGGTAACACCTAGTATTATATAACCTATTTGGAACATATATTACCCCACAATTATTCATTTATAGCTTTTCAGGCTTCTGATCATGTTATAATGAATATTAATAAAATTCTATTTTGGTTGTTTTAACATCCCCAACTTTTAATTTCAGTTTTAATTACATATATCCATTTCTTAACCTTATTCTGAAAGTTAATTTTTCTATAGATATATATATTCTTGCACATATAATTATTTATGCTCAATTCCACCACATTGTATATATATCTATTCCAATAGAGTGAAACATATAACATTTTCTTTATAAAGCTCTTTGTTATATGAACCGTGATATTTCATATCATTAAATCCTCCACTCCTTTTCATATATATATATATATATATAGAACCACTCTATATATAAAATATAAACTCCATCATGTATATATAAAATCCACCATATATAAATATAATCCACCACATATATATAGATTCCACCGCATATATATATATATATATATATATATATATATCCACCATACATATATATAAAGTCCACCTTATATAAAATCCAAAAAAAATTAAATTCATACCCCCATAATTATTTTTCTTAATTAATGTACAAGGTAGCCTTATACCCTCGTACTCACTTACATTTTCCCTTTGTCACACCTCCAAATTTTTTTTTTTTTTCGCTTCTAATTTACATACAATTTATTCATATGGGTGAATTTCTGTCCCCAAAGTTCACACCTGTTCAACTTATTAATTTCAACTAAAGTGCACTGATAATACATTCAAATGAAGTGCCATTGTATTAAATCCCACTTGTTAACTTTAACTAAAGTGTAAGTTATTATTTCCAAATAAAGGCCCACTTTATTTAATCCAATATACATGTAAGTTTACACATATATATTTAATTATTCTACCCCTAACAAAATCGGAAGGGCGACTTTACTAATCCCACATATACCGATTTAATTATATATGTATTTATATTTATGTAGGTATTTAATATTCTGTCCACAATTCCAACCACGCGGGCGCTATTTCATAAAAATTTATATAATCCACCTATTTGCATATAATTATAGGTGGTTAATATCCGAACTATGAACCCATTGCATTATATATGATTTCTTATTTTATTATCATAACACCACATGATTAAAGCCCATGGGTATTCGCCGAATAGGGTTGTGATATTAATGTTTGACGCTACCCACACGCGACGGACAAAATCTGCAATGAGTAATTGGTCCCGCGCATGAATGTGTTATTCCAACCTCCCTTTTATGGGGTTATTCCGGTGGCGCGTGTATGCGCTATCATATTTTATGATTATCATCGGCCTGTTACTAACGAAGCTTAACTTCCGCTATGTCTCATGCAGGTTCTCAACACGGTGATATGAATTCCACCAGCGGTATATCCCAACTAATGGCGTGTAACCAGCCGAGGTAAATTTTAAATTCTGTTTGCCACGTACTAATTCTCTGATGTTGTTTGTAGGCAGGAGTGTTCAGGTTGATCACCTGCCATGACGGCGGTCTGTATTCTCCTCTTTCTCCTGTACTTCCCCACATCGCCTCAGATCAGTTGCTATAGAACGAAGGACACACGCGTCCCACACAGAAGTAATGCACTCAGCAAGTTATCGACTGGCGTTCTCTTTTGCCCATCCTGGGTCACCTCACAGGATGAATCGCACAGCCTTGCCGTCCTTCAGCAGGCTCGATGCACAAATTTAGAGCTGAATAAATCGGTGGTTAGGGTGTAGTACAGATTTTTCCCACCGACCCTGGCCTCGAAAATCCATATCGGGATTCTGTGCCACTAGCTGTCGATGCGATTTAAGGTTGAGTCGTTGGCCTTCACACCCCACCTGCAATGTACCCTGGAGTGTACTAAGGCCGATTTAGGGTTAGGGTTTCATGTTTTAAACCCCTTCTCCCTCAGATCGTTATTATTTTATTTTCTGTTTCACTTCGGTTTGCTCTCGGTCTGTTTTCGTATTGCTTCATCCTGCGGGGATTTGAATAATCGTCATGCGGGTCTGGTCTTCTTCTGGTGCAGCGACCGTGTTCGTTCCAACCCTCCTGCGGCTTCACAAGGGTAACGAACTTCTTTACATTCCTACTCATCTTCCAGTCTTACTTCTAATCGACATATAGGTTCTCTATTTTTGATTCTGTATTGCTACTGTGTAGAAATTTCTGGTTTTCTCGAGATTATGTTTATTATACTGCTTATATTATGACGGTTATATTTGAAATCCGCTCTCGGTTGGACTTGTTTCACCGTCGTCGACATGCAGGGAAAAGGCTCAGCTCGCGCCACTATTCTGAGCCCTACCAATTTTTCTCAGAGCTTTTATAATTGTAGGTTACTGTGGTTTTAACGGATCACTTCTCATTTCGTGATACTGTGGGGACCATCCTTTGGTTGGCCGAATGATTTTCTTCCTGGGTTCAGGAAGTGAATGACATATATTTATGTTTATATGATTCCCTACTTTCGTTCAGGTTTTTAACTAAATCGAGTCCATTCAGTTTTAGAAACAATACTACAGGAAAGGCGGATTTTGTTTTTCTGGTTCTTATTGTTAACTAAATTTTCTTTTGCAAATATATCTATTATCGTTTGTTTCCCGTTCGATCATACAGCTCTCGGCGCTAACAGGCATTCAATATATAATTGCATTTCACTGGTTCAGTACGACATGTGCGCTGTATATATTTTTTTTTCCTCTGCACCTGTGGTTTAACAGTATAGAGCAGCGCCCAGAATTTAGTAATGATTTCGTTTTTCTTTTTTTTGTGCGTTAGCCGACCCTTCGGTGGTTATCCATTAATCATCATTTTAATACCCTCACTGAATGAATAACGATTTCATTTTTGCTTTGATGTAGTCGGCTTTACAGGATTTCACCATAAGATTCGTTTCAATATTATACCGCCAGAGTTAACCTATTACTCACTCTTTCAACGACGATGCCACGCCCACGCATAGATGGTTCTGACAGTTATGAAATTTCATTACGTTCTTTGTCTAAGCGCCGAAGGTTCTTCATCTTTTGTTTTCTTTTGATTTGGTTATTTACATAGATCGGCTACAGTATACCTACTTCCGGCATAGTTTCGATGTGCATACATGCTCTCGTCATTGATATAGTTAAGTTTTGTGAAAATCGACATGCACTAATGTAGTCAGACCCTGCACGGTTTCCAATGGCCGTAGCCATATATAAGTCATTTTAACATAACTAATTCGTATCACTATTTCCTTCTTGCCTTATATAGTTCACATATATATATCTATGCCAAATTTTTAGTCGATGTTGGAATGGATTTATTTAGGTTAGTGCTTAATCCTTATGGATATATATATATTTTCACAATACTATTGTATTGCAATTGTAATTATTAATGAGTTCTTCGTTTAACCCAATGCATATACGTTTTAAATTTCAATACATTTATATATATCTATGTATTGTTAGTAATTTGATTCGCTGTCTTGACATTTTAATCTCCATTTCATATATACCTATATGTGTTAGCTAATGCTTGCATATAGGATCCTAGTCTTATGACCCTATGATACTTGGTGCAAGGCTTAAAGTAGAGTTAGGAATATAAATGGTATGGAAATCCTATAACCTAGAAATTTTCCTGCTATAGACCAGATTTCGAATTTCATAATATAATGTTTTAATTCCTTCTAGTTGTATGTAGACCATGTAAATTCAGTTCCGCTACAATATTTGCTAGCATCTTTTTTTTTTTTCCTTATAGCATACATAAGAACATAAAACATCACATTTGTACACATATATGGTGTAAGGTAATGTTCAATTCTCTGGCATAAGTTCGAGTGTCAAAATTCATTGTATTTACTTTCAGCTGTTTGTATTTATACCATGTAACTCTAGTAATGCTATAATGTTTCTCTAGCAGACTCATAAGCATACAATATCACATCTGTGCCTAAAATGAACAAAACAGTAATTAATCAGCTGTAGAGGTTAAGTAACTTCAGATTTAAACCGACCTTGGTTTAGAGATTCTGGAGTTTCTACTCTATGGATTTTCTGGTCTACAACTAAACAGAATCTGGAAGGTGATTACCTTAAGATGGATTCTGTTAAATGTAGTACTAACATCAATCACACCATTTAATTAACTTTTCTATATGTAGCCAATTCATACTAATTTAAATAGAAGAGCATCATCCCACTTCATACTCTTATCTCTAGAAGTTCCCTTTTTTATGTATCTAGGGAATAAATATAAATTCCTTTTTCTCTTTGTATGTTCTATCCATACTAAAGATCTTACCCTCATAATTAGAAGATTTCTAGTGAGAGGTTAAATTATGGTAAACTTACAGATTTATTTTTATATTTTTTTTCATCATGGATATATATAGTCCGAGTGAAGAAACAATCATACTCTATTATTTTACATCGAAATACTATTTTTCTGAGAGATATCGGTTTCCAGTTTTAAACCTATTATAGGTTTAACCATTCTGGTATATGAGCCTCCTCATATTACTCCCATATCAATGTTTCTACTTCATCACAAGCTGTTACATGTATACCTGAAAGTATACCTGAAAGTATATCCAAGATATTTATATACTTGAAGTAATATTTTTAATATTCATAAAATTTATAACAGTTAACCATTTCTTTGTGAGCACATATCTTGCCCAATTTTTGAACTTTGCTCCGATACCATTTGTCACGTCTCCCAGACCCAGCTTCTTGACCCCTACTCTTCGCAGTCCATCTAGTTGACTTATATATATATATATATATTAGTTTGTATTTCTCAGGTCAGTTTTTTTTTATAGAGTTTTGACCAACTCTAGCCGATCAATAGGCCCTTCCTCAAACTTTCCAGTTTGCAGGCCTTGTAGACTTTCCAGCATGATAAAGTTTTAGCATCAAGGTATAGATGTATGCATCCACGTATACATCTATCTATATTCAGTTAACCTTCGTTGCTCCAACTACTTCCCCAGCAGTTTATATGGAAGGTAATTAGATGCTCTTTTCCTAGTACTTTTAATTATACTTACAATCTTCCCTCACACAAACTTTTATCATACAATAGATTTTCAATAGGGTTCTCCCCTTATTTTACTGTTGCAATCATTCAACATGGTTGACCCTCTGGTGCAGATTCAACTATTCCATGGGAAAACTAGGAAACAGATCCTCTTGCTTCAGTCAAATGGAGGTAGAGAATACTGAACTGGATAGTTTAGAATCCCTAGTGTTATATCCTCGTACTTAGGTAGGATTCAACTTTCTGCTTTCATATGTTTACACTTACATTTAATAGAATAATTTAAATTCTGAATTCTACAATTCTTTCCCTTGTAACACAGCTGACATACTGAACCCCATACTGCTATCATAGGGTTGTTGTTTCATACTTTCTGTTATTGGTTACAGGGAATTCTGTGCCCTCAATATTGTTATGATAGGTTTAGTTGTTTGGTACTTGCTGCTCATGGGTACTGTTTTGTTAACATTTTCTATCTATACACACAACAATTACATATTCCTTTAAAAGACAGCAAGCTACACCTGTACATAGTTATTAGATTAGCTGTTCAAATGATCTACCATCTCTAACTTCATTACTACAAGGTACTCATCCCTATAATCCAACCATTTGTCTCTGTTATCAATAGCTTTAGTTTGCAATTACATGAACAAATAATCAATCTAAAATTTGCATAATGATCCATAACATAACAATGCATAAATTGCATAATGAACCATAACATCACAATTCATAAATTGCATAATGAACCATAACATCACAATTCATAAAACAGGAATATATTTAATACAGACTTGCAGAAATCTCCCAAAATTATGCATGCATACCTCTACTATGACCAGTCCTCCCAACCTTAGAGTTCGCTATCTAATCACCCCAGAGCTGAGATCCTCCAAGGACAGGCTAACCTCAATCTGTTATGGAGCAGCTTATTTAAGCTATGCTCTCCTCAAAGCCTGTTTCCAATTCTACGTCCAAAATTTCAGGATGTTTTTATTTCTGTTTGCCTAAGTTTCTCTTAATTAGTGACTTTAAAGCTGCTTTATGCTTTTCCAGCTTTTTATTTCTTCCCAACTACTTTCCTCATCATTGGGGAATTTAGATTTTTCCTCAAAAATCTAAATTAGAAATAATTTCTTCAAGGCTCTTTGAAAGATTTTGGAGAAAGTCTTAACCTCTTTCCATAACCTCATGGATTAGGCAAGTGATCTCAAAATCTTCTTTGGTCATAGTGCACACATAAACCTTTTATTTATTTTTCATAAATAAATAGTTAACCACATCCACACAATAATTATCCATTGGGGTCCACTCCCCTTTGGATCTATGTTCAAATGTCTCATTTGAAAAGCATAGGACTTAGGGGTGTTACATTACACATGATTACTATTTATCTAATGTTGATGAAATAATGCATACTAGTTCAAGATAAATATATGTTGAATTAATTGAAAAAATAAGTTGATTGGATATACGATAGTTTTCTACATATAAGTAGTGTACATAGACTGTTTTACCTCACAATAGTCACGTGCATACACAGGGTTAATTCATAATAGTCGCATACAAAAAACAAAATAGGAAAAATAAATAAAGTTTTAAAACACTGATTCACCTCCCCTCTCATTATTTTTCCTAAAAATTGGAATAAGAGTTGGGCTCTTTGGAAGGAGATTTATCGCTTGAAAGAATATTCATCAAGATGAGAAATCAAGAGGGGACAACATCTATCAAGTCACCATTATTCAACGAAACCAATCTAATTTTCTGGAAGGTAAGAATAAGATATTACCTACAATCAATTGGAGAAAATGTATGCGGAATCATTGAAGGATGCTTACAATACGCATTCTCCATTCCCACAGATGAAGCAAAAAAGAATAACTATGATACCAATGAAAAGGTTTTCAATGCTCTATTCAGGAGGTTGGAAAAATCATAATTTTTCAAATTCATCCAGCTAAATATGACATAATCTATATGGTACAAGATCATCCAAGGCTATGAAGGTGACACCAAGGTAAAAAGTGCCAAACTTCAAACTCTTAGAATTCAATATGGAACTCTGAGAGTGCACAATTATGAAAGTATCACAAGTTTCTTTCTTAGGGTAGATAAAATCATGAATCCTATGAGAAATATTGGTGAAGAAATAAAAGAATCATCACTCATTGAAAAAATATTAAGTTCTCCAGCTCCTATATTCAATTTGAAAGTTTCTACCATAGAATAAATGGAGGTCATGAAGAATATTGATGTTGAAAAAATTCATTGTATTTTAATAGCCTATGGAATGGGAAAATAGGGTCCCTTAGATATCAGAGAAGTTTCATTCAAATTTAATTCAAAAGGAAAATAAAAATAAGAAATAGGATGTTCAGAAGAAGAAGAGGAAAACTTCATAAAGAGACTCCATGTGGGTACTAGTGAGCCTTGGTATTGCACCAAGAGTGCTACAACTCCCAGGGGCTACCCTTATTTACTTTATCAACCCAAGGTTCATACAAAATTTGAGGTGACAGTGCTATATACACATCAGATGCATTCGGTTCATGTCATCCTCTTCTGCTTTATGAAAGGGTGCTACTTCTAGGGATTCTCAATGAAGTCTGTCACACTTTAATGAAACTAAACTAAATTGCAGAAAGGAAATGAAATAAATGGAACTAATTTAATGTGAAGGAAGGGAATGAATCTAAGAAACTAAATTAAATTGCTAAAAAGAAATGATATGAAGGAAACTAATTTACTTTTCAGAAAAAAAATAGCAGAAAGGAGACTAATCCTAAACCACACTTAAGTTGGCCAAACGGATAAATGAAATCTACTTATCCTATGATCTATCTAGCATGCTTCTATCCATGCAACTAGGCTATCCATGACTTAATTATAATTAAAAAGAGTTAATCTGCATCTTGGAGGGAGGAAATGGGCTAAAAGAGGCTAATGGGGGGTTTAACACATGAAACGAGGTTTGGAAGTGGAAACAGGGGGGTTAAAACCTTATAAAACATTATGATAGGGTGATAAATGACTTTGGAGCAGACGAAACTCAAAAATGAGATGGGAGAGTGTGATGGAGAACAAAATTTGCAATGTGCAATGTTGCAATCGTAACTTTGTAAGCTTAAAGGGATAGAAGTAAGGATTAACAAGAATGAATTAAGTTATGAAAAGTGCGAAGTTAAATGGGAAGCTGTGAATCACAATATCGCAGGTTTAGCTGGATAACGGTAAAGATCATGAGGAATGAACTAACATGTGCGAAGTGCAATTTGCAATGTGGTAAAGGTTGTAGGTTACGATCTGTGACGTGGCAAGTTTTGCGAATTATGAAGTGCGATGAGTGACACGAAAGAGTTATCACATCTGCGGAATGAACTGTAAGTGTTATGCAGAATGTTAAATTGTGTGATTTGCGATTTCCGATTTCTCAATATCGCAGTCACAAGAATCGAGTGGTAAGTGTTAAGGGTAAAAGCTAAAATGTGCGAAGTGCGATTTTATGATGGGCGACGTGGCAGTGGGATCGACGGCGGGGTGCAATTTTGCAACATCGCAATCGCAAGGACCAACGATAAGTGTTAAGTGAGAAAAGGTAAATGGTGCGAAGTGCGATTTGCGATTTCACAATATCGCAATTGCAAAGAACGAGCTGTAAGTGTCAAAGGTAAAAGGTAAACAACGCAAAGTGCGATTTACGATTTCGCTATATCGTAATCGCAGTGTTGCATAAAAAGGTAAAAGAAGGTGAGAGCTAAAAGAAAAAGAAAAATGTTGCGATTTGCGAAGTGCAATGTACGGTGGCAGGAGACTCGATGAGAAAAAGGCGAAGGTCGATTTTTCAGTGGTTTTGAATGGATTTTCACGTGTTTTTCATAAAAAGGTAAGGCAATCGTGAATGGAGAAAAACAAAAAAGTAAGGCTTGAAGGGCTTAAGTGCGTTAATGTAATTATTTTATTTTAAATTTCAAATAATGATAAATATTTCAATTTATTTTATAATTTTTGTCTTACAATTTTTTAATATAATAAAAATATTATTAAAAAAACATTTTAATATTTCAAAATTAATGTTATGTTTTAAATAAGTTAAAAAAAAATATATATATAAAGCTCTTCTTGGCTTGGAGATGTAAAATCTCTACTAACAGGGTCAACCACGTGAAGGTGAGAGCTTATATGACCCCAAGAACGGTCCATCATTGGCATGGGACTAACCACAGACGCGCACCCACACAATCCATTGCCAATGAGGCATAATCAATCACATGCATACATGCACACAACAAACATACACATAACCACAAACATTACACATAATGACTCACAAGGTGACATGTTCACACACATCACAATTATAACAAAGATTAGAATTAACATTATTTTATGCATGTGTTGAAAATTGAGTATAGGTATTATGATGTTGATAATTCCATTTATTTTATAAGTTAATTAGTTTAAAATTAATAAGTATTTATTTTATTTATTATATTTAAAACAATTCTTATTATTAACCAAACTTTAGAATTAATATTTTTTCCCTATATTATTAAATTATAGTATTATCATTTTTTTTAATAAATTATTCAAATGAATAAATTTTTTTAAATAAAATTAATATTTATTGTATTTATTTTAGTATTAAATAATTAATTGATATGTGTTGCTACAAATTGATGTTGTTTCTCTTTTTAGTTTTAGTTTCATGGTTTGCATGATACTCTATAACATGATAATCGTTAATTGAGGTGTAGGTTGTGGGATAATATTATGTCCATTTTAGTGTTATTTTAATAAGTATATTGTTTTTTCATATAAAATGATTAAAATTTAGATAGAAAAAATATAAAAAAATAAAAATAAAAAATCAATTAAAAAAACAGTAAAAAAATAAAAATAATAATAATAATAATAATAATTTCACAAATATTTAAGGTAATTTATTTATAAGTTAATATTTAAACTACTATATTTATAAATAAATATCCTAAATAATATATTTATATATCAATATGCTAAATAATATATTAATATATATAGAAATAATGATAGTATATTTATAATCATATTAATGATGGTATATTTGCATATATTAGGCTCATATATCTACAAATAAATAATGCATATACAAATGTAACAAAGAATAATTCCTACAAAACTAATACATTCACACATACAAAGAATACAATTAAACAAGACACGTACAAATGTAGAAAAGAATAAATTCATATACACATTAAGAATACATTCATACACATACAAAGAAAAAAAGTAATCAAGACACATAAAATGTAGTAAAGAATAGATTCATACACATGAAGAATACATTCATATACATACAAAGAATACAACTAAACAAGACACATACAAATGTGGAAAAAAATAAATTCATACACACATGAAGAATGCATTCATACACATAAAAATAATACAAGTAAACAAGACACATATGAATGTAGCAAAGAGTAGATTCATACACACAAACAATAAATTCATACACATACAAGAATACAACTAAATAACACACATTAGAATGTGGCAAAGAACAGATTCATACACACATGAAGAAGACATTCATACACATAGAGGGAATGCAAGTAAAAAAGACACACTACCAAATAATATATTCATACACATGAAGAAGAAATTCATAGACATACAAAAATACAAGTAAAGAATAGATTCATACAAACACAAAAAAATACAAGTAAACAACACACATCAATTGCAACAAAGAATAGATCCATATACATACAAGTAAAAAATTCTCATACAAATGAAACCACCACTTTAACACTCAAGGCGTACCCAAACAACATATGCATATACATACAAATAAACAATGAAAGAATACTCAAAAGCATGCATAATGAGATATTCATAAACATAGAAGAATAGACACTCCAAAGAAGTACATGCTACTAATGCAAACCTCTAGATAATACATTCACATATATCATAGAGAAATAGATATCCTATTCATTAGTGCATACCAAAACAAAAATATCAACAAATAATTTCTAACTATCTAAATGCAACTAATAAAAACACCATTTCAATTCTCAAAATAATACATCCATATACATACAAAATAAAGAATCCAAAACATACATTATAACTCAGAATACATATATATTAAATTTAATATAATAAAACTATAAAAATATTTAAATAATGGTAAACACTCTAAATATATTGAATAAATTCATAAAAATAAATAATAAAATTATTTAAATATTTAATATATTAGTATTTAATTTAAACCTATAAAAATATAAATATGTAAATATTAAAAAATATTTATCTATATATATGAAAAGGAGGAAAAAAATATAATATAAATATCTTAATAACATACTTATAATAAAAATATATAATTAAAAATAAAATCAAAATCTTAAAAAAATCAAAATAAAAACCAAAAAAAATGTAAATTAAAAAATATAAATAAATTTAAGTTATAATTTTATATAATGTATGTGAATAAGAGTGATTTTGTCATTTTTGTGGAATTTTTTGTGGAATGTGTTGGGAAGATGTTTAAAACATTGTAAAAATGTTAAATGATTTATGTGAATAAGAGTGATTTTTCCATTTAGGTGTATGTGGGAGAATGTTTAAAACATTGAAAAAATGTTAAATTATTTATGTGTAGTAAAAGTGATTTTGCTATTTGTGTGTATGTATTTGTGTGCATGTAGTGAAGATGTTTAAAACATGTTTAAAAATTATTATTATAATAAAATGATATATTTGTGGTTGTGCATATTGGAGTTACTATAAACTAAAGATCATGAAAACCATGAACACAAGGAACACAACTCAAAGGAGGGTTTAAATGTGACCTTCTTAAGAGCCTTTTGGAGCGGTTGAATTCTCCTCCCCCCAAAAAAAATCTACTCCTTTTATTAATGATAGTTTACATCCTTTGATGGGCTCATCTAAACAAAAATATATATTTGTTTCTAATTACAACATTACAAAACATAAAAATAGCTAATGTCTTCGACTCATGAGCAACTTTGACATTAATAAATTTTCTGCAAACATAAAAAATTCAAATAATATGGTTAATATACAAACCCTTCATAAAAACTTGCAACATAATTAAGTGTACAAATCATAAAAAAATCCATCATATATATATAAACCTATAATGTATAATAAATATTAATAAAAAAATATTAATACAATATTATTATATAAAATAATATCAATATAATATAATTTACAAATTTAATATAATAACAACTAAATTTAAAAAAAAAACACATGTGGTAACTTTTAACTTCAATGAAACAATAGCATGCTTTTATTAATGAAATTTCATTGAGTAAATAAAATTTCAAATAGACCCAGCGATGTCTAACTTTTGAAACCGGTTCTAAATCTAAGGTTGGGTAAGATAGGGATATTCACTACTCCATACTCCATTCTGGCTAAAAAGAAATAATATCTCTTCCCAGCACAAGGAAGATACAATGGGCATATGGAAACAAAAAAAATTATACATATTTTTCAAATTAAAATATAAAATAAAATAATGAATAAGTAATGATAATAAAATATAGGATCTAAATTCTAAATGGATAATACCGATTCTAGGTAAATATATATGATCTGTAAGTAAAAATAAATGTTGCATTGGATATTTAATAAAAAAGTAAGCATTGCTATATAATTAATTAGAAAAACTATGTAATGTAATTAATAACTGAGACAAAAAAAGAAATCTTATGATTATTTGAGAGTTACCAAGTGAAACCCTAATAATAAAACCAAGTAATTAATTACACAGACACACAGAGGAAAAAGGAATCTTTTAATTATAAATCTACGTAATTAATAACACACACAGGGGAAAAAGGAATCTTTTAATCTTTTAGGAGATCGTTGTGAAGTTGTATGATTGTTTTGGGAGTGCGCATGCGTGAAGTTGTATGATTGTTTTATATCACCTGCTCTTGACTACCAACCAATGACGGGTTTCTTTCCCATGAACTCAAACTCAAAAATACTAATAGACATATCTTACGGATTGAACTTATCACAACTGAGAGGCTCATAAGTCTCCACTAATTGTTGACTGACTTCATCATACAGGAGAACTTGTACATGTACTTGTTCCCATGTTATGCATGAAAATATCACGACTCTGCATGAACTGACTCATAATTTAGACTAATTGTTGGAAAGTCCATTATGACCTTAGCAGAGAAACATAATAAAATTGAATTGATTACATAATACAAATAAAACAATCTCATGAAAGCTAATTAAATACA